>QJNS01000034.1:0-159147 GCA_004154925.1 Monosporascus cannonballus | reverse complement strand
CCCCCCCCGCCCCGCCCCCCCCCCCCCCCCGCATACCTCCATCTCCAACCAAGTTCCCGCTTCCACACTCTTCTCCAAATACTGCCTGGTGGTCTTGATGTTTTCCTTATCGGCCAGCTCCGAAAGGTCAATCATGTGGGAGCTGAACAGGGGTTCCCCCTTCGCCCCCTTGTGTGCGATGTCGGCGTCGAGCATGCCGTCGAGCCAAGGGAGATCCTCCGGGTGGCAGTGGTCCGAGTGCAGAACCACGGGAACGCCGTAAGAGGGGGCGATCGAGCGGATGAAGTGAGCCGCCGCGACGGATCCCTGGACCATGGCCTCATGCTTGCCGAGCTTCACCCCCTTGCCGGCAAAGAAGGCGGAGCCGCCGCTGGAGACCTGGAGGATGATGGGGGCTTTCAGGTTCTGGGCCGCCTCGAGGGCCGCGACGGTGGTGGAAGAAGAGGTGACCTGGACAGTTCAGGGTCAGCCGCTATCAAAGACCTGGTAGGAAACCAAGCTCGCGCCCCCAGTAAATACGACGTCAAGGAACCCCATCCCATCCGCAGAGGCGATTGCGAGAGGCGATTCTTTGCATGGGAGTAAAGCCGGACAAAGCGAGGCAGGGAATTGCATACATTGATAGCCGGGATGGCAAACTTGTGCTTGCGAGCGTATTCGAAAAGGGTGCGGACGTCGTCGCCGACGATGACACCCTTGGTTCGGTTGAGCTGCGGGGGCTTGGGTTGTCCGGGCATGGCGGGGTTTCGAGCTACTCCTTCGATTACAATAGACTGTTACAAGGCGAGATGGGATGGAATATGCAACCAATCTATACAAGAAGTTAGTAAAAAGGGATTGAAGACGGATAATGATTTTTGGGACGAAGGGAGATTGGGTGAGAAGGGTGGGACGATAAGGATGATGGGACGTGGTGGGATGGCGGGGTGTTGTTGAGGGGCAGTAAATAAGAGTTGAGATTTCCATTAGGTCAATTCCTTTTGTTGACAGTACCTATAGACTGCTTTGTAGCTGTCCTCTAGTAAGAGGCAGGAAAATTGAGGTGTGTGTATACACTCGGTGACCTGATAGCTCCTCGCCTCCTTCTCACTTACCAGACAATCTAGGTTGACATACGATGTAGGTGTTGCGGGTGTGTTGAGGGAAGAGATTTCAGACCGGCGAGCTTGGGGAGATCTGAGGTTTTGATCCCAAAGCAAAAGCCAGGCAGGGTGGGGTTTTTTAACTTTCGGCCTTTATGAAAATAAGCCGCACTTTTCCATCTAAACGGGAAATCTATCTGCACGACGGATCCGCTAATCGGTAGGTCGAAGGCGGGAGCTGTGTCCTCCACTCGGGAAGCTGCATTCCCAATACCCATTACCTCACCAATGGCTGGCATCATGGGCTTCGATGTTGTATGAACTCATGTCCCCACGGCCGCTACCACACATCTTCCCTTCATCCGTAATGGACGACGATACACTCCATAAATACGAACGGCGTTGATGTTACTCTTTTCATCTGACGATTCTTCTCTGATCCATAATATAATCCGCCCGTAATAATTACTCTCTAGGCAAACTCAGCTTTAATATTTTATGTACCCAGAACGTCCCTTCGTCAAATAGAACCCCTCGTACTGAACATCTTGGCGGGACGAGCTGAATATCTGCGTAATACTGCCTACATAGGGAAGGCTTTGACACTTCAAGATGACGTAAAGTATCAGTCCCTCCAAAGCTTCCAGTACACGCGAAGACACTGAGAGACCAATTGACTCAGCACTCAATGCTTGGGTATTAATATGTGTCTCTTATCCTACGTGGGTAATACATGCGCGAAACACGTAGGCAGGGGGGATGGAAATTTGAAACAGCCCAATCAATTAGGAATTGGATGCCTCCGGTGACTGCTAGTTAACCAATGTATAGTGGCGTAACTGTCAGATGCATATCCAGGGGGCCCCCGCCGTGGTTCTTCCACATACAGTACTGACGATAATCCAGCAAGGCAGGTTTCGCGAAATCTGCCGATTGCTCGGGCGGAACCCCACCACGAAGACGGAATATCACGGGAAAGGTCGGTTCTTGAAACACGAATAACCCCGGCAATCGATCCCGCTCGGGCGATCGAAACGACGAGGTAGGGAGGGCTTCGTCACGATACGATATGGTAACGAGACAACCGCAGAAGACGCTCCCGTTTGCGATGTCGCGGTCACGGCGTGGAGACTGTGCTTGTGTCAGACGGTGGTGGGGGGGGGCTCCCCTTTCTCGGTTGCTCATCGGGCCGGATAGAAACTGGCTGATGATGGCATACCTACTACATACTCCACGGCCCCTTTCGAAGTGTGAGTAATTTGGTAGGTAATGTACGGTTTTCTGGAGTGCCTTAATATATCATCAACCGCTTTTGACCGGCTCATTTCAGCCGTGACGCTACCTAATTTTCACTGCTCTGAGTATCGCTTCATCGCTTCTCTAATGCGCATTTACATAAACGCCAAGGATACATTCCCTGCCTCATCCCGGCACAAGGCGTGTCGCCAACCCTGAGACCAGTGCGAGCTGTGAGGACGCTTATCCCACTAATCATCATCGTCCTCTGCCCAGTTCTTGTCTCTCTTCTTTTCATTCCTCTCCTCTTCTAGGAACTTCAACAGCGGCTGGTGTTCCCTAATCTAAATATTGAGCTCGTTTATATCTAATTCATCCAACCCCAGAATTCTAGCCCGTTTAAATCCAGTATGTGAGCAGGTGAATCATGCATGGTCGCTGACACGGAGAGATGCCGGCTGGGTTCCGCCTCCTGCCATTCTGGAATGGCCATCCCTTCTAAGACGCATTGGGAAAGCCGAGTCTGGGTTCTCAGGCGACGAGGTTGACCCGAAAAACCCGGCTCCTGTCCATCCGCACCTATCGGTCTCGCCGTTGTCAGTCTCCGCATCTTGAGTATCGCAATAACCCATAAACTCGTTCCGCGACCGTCTAACGGTCAGCCTCATGTTTTGCGCAGCCCTCTCAATGGTGTACCCAATAGCGTACCTGGCCCTGAATAACACGTTTCCAACCTCATCATTGGGTCCCCGACCACCAATCGGAGTGGTAGATGAATCTTCGCCGGTACCCGTGCTCTGGGCGTAATGCTGGGCAGATGAACCAGACACCAGTTTGGGGAGTCGGCGACGATCCTCCTATGGCTCTGCCGTGCGTTCTCGTTCCAGCTCGTAGAACAGCAGGTAGACCTCGCGCTGCATGCCGAGCACCTCGGTGGTCTTCGCTTCCTTGATTTTCTCGTCACTGATCCGCCACCAGCGATCGTTATGCTTGCGGCGCTTCGGTGCATTGTTCCTGTTTGTCGACTGCTGGTTGGGCGGCGCGGTAACCGCCGTAGGTGCCAGGGGCGTCTTGGGGCTACCGGGACGACTATTCCTGACCGAGTTCGATATCCTCGATACGGTTGATCGGGCCGAGGCAGCCATTGACCTTAGACTAATCGCGTCCGGGTCGCGCTCTTTCTGCAGCGACGATCCGGGGCGAGGGGAACCCCGTCCGTTCGCTGTTGGTGAGGACCGGGGAATCGCGTCAACGGATTCACGATATAGGGCGTCGACGGAGAGGTTAGAAGAGCTGGCCGGCGAATTGGTCGAGATAAGGTCCGGCGTTGACCCGACCGGGCTCGCCTCTGCCGACTTCTGGATGGCACGTATACGGGGAGTCGAGGCTGGGCTGGGATTGCCGGATTTTGTGAAGACGCCGGATTGTTGGAAGGCGTTTGCTGTCGCAAAGGGCAGGGAGACGTTCTGTCGCCTGAATGACTCGTAGTGCCCGCTATGGTGGCTCCCTTTATGTGTAACAGTACCCAAGAGTCTGTATCTCCTCTGACCCAGCAGGCCACCCATCGGCAACCGTTCCGGAAATGACACCTTGGCCGAGTTCTTCAAAGACATACTAGCATCGTATATCGACCTCGACAAATGTATGGCCATGATCTTGGGGAAGCTCGTAATGCGGGTGTGTCGAGCGATTTTGCACTTGGGGGTGTGCTGCAGGTCCGGTAGCGCGACGTCGTCCGGGACGTTCTCAGGATCCGTGTCGATGGCGGCTTGAAGTTTTGCAATGGACTGCGCCGCGCTTGTCTTGAATTCCTCGGAACTGGATCGCCGCATGTTGGCCTCCAACGTGTCTCGTGCGTGTAACAGTCGACACATCTCGCACTTGAAATCGTCCACATACTCCGTCTTGAAGAAGCCATCCAGACAGGTGTTGAGGGTTGTCGAGCTCGACTGTGGAACGTTCAATGTTAAGGTACAGAACGTGCTCTCGGTGGGTTTAGGTTTGAAGCCACATTTTTGGCACTCGATTTGGCTTTCGTACTTCCCTTCCAAGGGAAACCCCTCCTCGGCATCTTGGTCTCCGCTGGGTAACGGTGCAACGGCGTCTAGGGACACCTTGCTGCCTGTTCCATTATTAAGCCCAATTCCTGAGAGTCGGTCCCCTATCGCATCTGCAGTTAGCGTATCCGGGGAAGAGCCATTGTCCGTCGCGCTCGCAATTCCACCTTTTCTCCTCGCAGCTTCTCTGGCTCTCTTCCCCGCATGGTATTCGTCACAGAGACGCTCGGCCACGACCTGCAAGAACTCCTGAGCATCTTGTTGCTGTCTACTGATCCGCTGTCTAAAAGCGGTCTCCAAGACCCGGACAAAGGGGGCAGCGGATATGGTCTTCTTATATATCGGGCGCTCGTTGAGGGCGTCTAGGACCTCCTTCAGGCCCCTAGTGACAATGCCTGCTTGTAGACTCTCGATTTTCCACTCGGGCGCATTCTTCCGGGAGGGGTCCTGCACAAGCTGCTGGTATACCCAGGGCTCGTCGATGTCCCTTCGGTGGGTTTCCCGGATCAGGTAGATACGAAGGTCGGTGAGCCCAGCAAGGGCCTGCAGGACGGAATTGATGAAGCAATCGTTGGCGGGGTTAGAGAGACCGACGACGCCTTTCTTGCGGGCCGAATTGGAATCGCTGTCGATGAAGTAGGTCGGGGCGAAAACGTAGAATAGCGTAATGGCGGCCAGAGACGCACCCGCCGCGTACGTCGCAACAGTAAGCGGTTTTTCCGGCATCGTCTCGCTTGCTCACATCGGTCTAATATCCTACTATGGGTATTGCGCGAAGAAGTGAATTCTGTATAAGGAGAAGATGCCAACGGCGATCGCTCGGCCTCGGACCATCACTGCGCGGGCATGGTACTGTCAAATATGCACCGAATCCTGGGTAAGGGGGAAAAGGAAAAGGTGTAGATAAGTGAGGGATAACCCTTGGAAGCACGTAAGGACTGTAGCATGCAAACGGGGATTGCATTGCTGTGCCGCCATTAGTAATGCAGGGTTGAGGCGACGACCACGGCTAACCTCGGACCCCACATAATGAATAACCCTAACAATAAATACGACTTTTCTCTACAACAACAACCATTCCTTAAAGCTTCACTCCGCGATAACTTAATAACCCTTTCGTCAATCGATTTCGAGTAAAGATGGTTAATTTCGACCGAAAACGTTGTCTTATCGTGATCAGGACCCCATTTTGGAGGTTGTGGCTGCGCCTGCGGCGCAGCAGTCGTAGCCACAGCTATAGCTTTTAGTCAAGAAGTATCTGTTAGGGGTCCAATATATCAGCTAAACTCCTTTAAAAATAATACCTACAAAAATAATAAAACTTCGAAAATAAAGTTTGGTGGCAAATTATGATTTTTTTGTTCCGTTTAATATGTTTTTATATAAATTCGCAGAAATTATTATTATTAATTTTAATAATATATATTAATTACAAAGCTTTTAGTATTTTAACCTTTATAATTTAATAAAAAATTAAAATCTTTATTTCCTAATATAATAATAATTTTATTTAATACAAAATAAAAATTATTATAATAAAAAAATAATCTAGAATTTTAATTAATATATATTATAATTTTTTATTCTTATTAAATTAATACGATAATAATATAATTATATAAGTTAAAATAATAATATATAGGGTTTAAAAGCATTCGTAATAAGCCTTAAAATATATTTTTTCCCTAATTAGCTAAATGCGGATAATATATTTAAAGGTCTAAAATAAAATATTTATTTTTATCTAATACCTTTACCGGTTTTTTGCCGATACAAACGTAATTAACCTATATGCTAACGTTATGTATACGGTCGATAATCTTACGAAAGCTTTACGCCGTCAGTTTATACGCCTTATATTAAGTATTATATTTGGCAAATACGACCGTATTTTATAAGAAGAAGAAGTCGATATAATATATAATTTAATTTTTAAATAACTTAAAAAATTAATATTATTAAAATAAGTTTTAAGAAAATTTTAATTATTTAAATCTTTTTTAATAACCGATTTAATTATTATTTAAATTATATTATTAATTAAGTTAATAAAAAATAACGAATTTTTATGTTAATAATTTTATGTTTTATTTTTGTTCTGATATTTGCAGATACGAAAAAACGTAATTTAAAAATATTTAACCGTATAATTGTCGGATAGTATAACCATATTATTTTTAATTTTAGACAAATATCGAGTAATTAATTCCAGATTGTTATATTAAATTTTGTTTTCGAACGATAATATAATTTGGTTATTATCGATAAAGCATATTTATTATCGAAATAAAAAGATTTCCGACCTAAATATACCAATATCCGTAATTTACATTTTATTTATTTTACTTATATATATTAATTTACATATATAATAACTATTAATAATATTATAATGAAAAAAATTGTAAAGTATAGCTGTTATAACCTAACGGTTTTGGCTTCTAAAAACAGTCGGGATTCTAAAGCGCCAGACCCCGACCTAGTTAAGAGGTTACGTAACTAGCTCAAAAGGCTCAAGGACCCTAATTGATTAATAGGGCTTGAGCCGGTTAAGCACCAAAGGGGGCTTAAAGGGGCTTAAGGAAACTTAACCAGAAAAGTGCCGTTAAGCCATAATAAGCATCTTAAGCCAGAACGAAGATATATACGTTTATTATTTCTATAATTTAAATAATTTTAGCTTACAATATAATATTATTACTTAAGATATCCTTAGTATTACGAAACGTAATATATTATTATATTTATTATTTAAATTCTTATGATATTTCTATTAATATAAACCCGTCAACTTAAGGTTTAATAATTAGTTAAATGGTATAATCGTTATACGTTACAAAATTTTATTTAATAATACCGTTAAATTTTAAGTAATATTTAATATTGTTAAAATGTTGATTAACGCTTAAAAAACCCTTATTTAGCAGCTTTAGGCTCGAATTCGGGAATTGGAAAGAGAAATTCAATAAATTAAGGTTACGTTGTTTGCTTAATTTTTTTTGCCCGTATAAAACTTAAAAAGCCGGAGTTTTACGATAAAAAAATAACTTTTAAACCTTTTTAATTTAAGTACGAATTTACTTTTACTTTTTAAATCTTAATAACTTAGCAAATTAGGTTTTAACAGTAGGAATATGCTTAATAAGAAATACGGCTAATTAGTTTAAACCTATTATAAGAAATTTCCTAGAAGTAAAAAAGCTAAATAAAAAAATTTTATTAATAAATTTTTTAACTTTATATTAATTTCGAAAATAAAATACGCGATAATTTCGGCAATCCGGATAAAAAACAATTTACGGTTTAATAATTTTTATAATTCCGATTAAAAAAAAACCTATATCTAAATATGCCGTAATTTTCAAAAGTTTTACAATTAAAACGGAATGAGAAAATAACGAAATTAATGACTTTATCGATATATTTTATAAAAGGTTAAAAGATAATATAAAAAATGAAATTCTTTACATTAAATAATTAATTGCCCTGGACCGGTATATTATAAAGATAATTAAAATTAATAATCCATAATTTAAAAAACGATAAAAAAAATAATATATTTTACGTTTAAAATATAATAAGTTTAATTAAGGGAAAAAATGTATTTTTTACTTTTTACGGAACGGCGCTAGGATTTATGGAATTCAACGTTATTTATAAATAAGATTAAAGTTAAATTAAATATTTTAATTATAGTAAAATAAGACACAAAACCTATAAGTATAAAAAATCTAAAAAGCCACGATAGGATAACTAAATCCTTATATCTGAAGGATAATCCAAAAATATTTAAGGAAACGATAATAAAATTATTAATATAATATAAGCCAAATATACGTCAGATTTATAATAAAAGGTTTAATAAGAATTAATACGATAAGAAATTCGACAAAGGATACGAAAAGCCAAAAAGCTGACTTAATAAATATTGCGAATATAATAAAAAGCATTATATAAATAATTATACGAATACCAGAATTAAACAGAAAAAGTTTATCCCGAAACTCCCGATTAATATGGCAAAATATACGTCATATATTATCGACGACGAAAATATCCCGATTACGAAAAATAAAAATAATATATTTACAAACGAATTACCCGTATATATTATAAGGGATTCGATTTTCTAAATCGTACCGGAAATAATAAGGACGATAAATAATAATATCGATAATTTCGAATCATAACCTTAAAAAATGTTTAACAATTGGCCGAAATAAAAAGTTGGTCCGAAAAAAAATAATACCTGCAAGAAAACTTTTTTTGTTATTATGGATAATGTAATTACTAAACGGAAAAGGAGTTAATCCAGCGTACGATAAAAAAGTATTATTAAAAAGTTATTACGGATTTTTATTTTTAATTGATATTTATTACAGATCTCCAGAAAAAAAAAAGCTATTAAAGAAGAAATACATTAATTTATAGGAGATTTTTGGAACGATAGTTGTAAGGGGCTGCATACGCAGTAACTAAGGGTATGGGCCACAACAGGTCTATTGAGAAATCTAGGGAACAGCTAAGAAAATACGTGGGAGCAGTTAGCTATATATACGGGAGCCACGGGATTAGCGTTACATTAATCCCTTTACTAAGGCCCTTGGCCCGTGACATAAACCCCCCCTTTAAATCCAATCCTCGTTTTTTCCTATTACGCGGCAAACGTTTATTCGTAATACCCTTTTAGGAACCTTATTCCAAAGCGGCGATATTCGCAAATCCTAATCCGAGGGGTCCTCCGATAATCACGGAAAAACCACGCCGCGTACTTTACGCCCGTACGTTTCTAGCGTATTACGCGTTACCAACTCTATATCCTCGTGTTATTTTCCCCAAGGCTTTTTTTCTGCCAGTTCCTTTAACGTTTTGTAAGCGTTAAACTTATTTAGGTCCTTCCAGGTTTTGTTAAACGTTTTCGCGGTTACTTTTTATCGTTTAAATAACGACGGAACCTTTGGGGCCTTATTAACGTTAATATGTTGGACGGCGACTTTTTTCCCTTTGAGATAATTTCTCCAAAAATGCCCCGTTTTGCTATACCTTAAATAACGCCCTTCCGTTCGCCAACGGCGCTTATATTAATAATTAACGGTTAAGGTACCGATTTCCATACCTTTTATAATATCGTTTTCCGATTAAAAAATTATTATGCATAAATACGCCGGGATAAAAACCATTAATAATAATATTTTTAAATAATAAAAAAATTATGCGAATTTTTTCTAAATATTAAATTACCTTTTATAATCCAGTTATTTTTTCGTTTCGGTATTAAAGCTTAAAATTAATAAGAAAATTTTGGTTTTATCCGGTTATTTATTGTTTCCGGTTTAATAAAAAGTATTTTCGAATATAAAAATATATTCGAACGTTATTTAAATATTATATTAATATAATTTAATTAAACGTTAATTAACTTTTTATTTTTTATTAAATTTTTTTTAAAATAATAGCAATATAATTTAAGAAAATTTAAAAATTTAATTTTTTTAAGGTTTTTTATATATATAGCAAAAACGTTAACTTTTAAAACTAACGGCTAAAAATTTCCCAGATATAAAAAAGCTATGTATGATTATCGCCAATTACCTTTCCGTTAACGAGTAATTTCCTATTTATTTCGAGCCTTTAAACGTTATGGTCCTTATGGCCTTATAATTTGCGAACGGTTTGTAAAATTTAACGGCGCGGTTTTTTGGTATCCATGGCGAATAAGCTGCGTACGAATAACGGGTGCGTAACGTTGGCGTATTTCTTACGGCGACGGACCGTTTGCGAAAAGGAGATTTCTTAATATGTAAAGGGCTGCATACGCAGTAACTAAAGGTATAAGCCATAACAGGTCTATTGAGAAATCTAGGGAACAATTAAGAAAATGCGTAAGAGCAGCTAGCTATATATACGGGAGCCACGGGATTAGCGTTACGCTAATCTCTCCACTAGGGCTCTTGGCCCGTGACAATAATTAGGATAATATATAATGAGATACAGTCGTAAATATAAAAAAACAATTTATTCGATAGGAAAAGAAGTTATAGCAAAATTAAAAGGAATTAATACGGTTTAAAAAAACAGTAAACCGGCAATAACGATAAATATAACAGCTTAACGCGTTAAATAAAAAAATATAAATAAGGTTTAATAAATTCGAATAAGAATTAAAAGAAAAAAGTTATCTATAAGAAAGTTATAAAATGACAAAACTTAAAAAAATTAAAAGAAATTTCCAAAAAAGACTTTAAACGCGATAATAAAAAACGTTAACGATTTTATTATATTAAATATATAAATCGGAAAATATTAATATATCGTAATAATAGATTGCGGAGTTTTAGGCGGAAATTATATGCGAAATTAATTATTTCAAGATTTTTATTTAAGGATAATATTAAATAATTAATTTCGATATCGTTTTATTCGAGAATTACGATATAATTTTAGGATTATTATAAATACGTTAATACGAAATTTTGATTAACGGCGGAACTAGTTAAATAAAGTTTATTTTATTTCCTGTTAATAAATAAAAAAACGAGTATTAAAGAAAAATAAAATATATCGTTATTATTATCAAGGCGAAAGTAAAGTAACTGAATAACGATTTAAAAAAAATAACAGCTCTAAAAATTAAAAGATTTAATTAATATATTATCATAATGCCATAGATATAAGCAGTTTTTTAAAAAGAAACTTAACATAAAATTATTAGAATATAACGAATAAGATTATGAAATAATTTTTAAAAAAGGATTTTTGATAAAGTTTTACTTTATTTACAATTTTAACGGAAATAAGTTACGTATTTTCAAAACATACTTAGAAAATCGGCTATAGAAAAGATGGATTTAACCTTCGAAATTATTAACAGGATATCCGATGTTTTTCGTATTAAAAAAAATGTAAAATTATGATTTATGGTTAATTATCGACAATTAAACGATATTACCATTAAAAATCGAATACCATTACCCTTAATTACGGAAATAAAAAACCGATTTTACAAAATTAAATAGTTTATAATATTTAATCTTAAAAATAAATATAATCTTATTAGGATTAAAAAAGGATACGAATAAAAAATAACCTTTAAAACGAAATACGGACTATTTAAGTATTTGGTTATATTAATAGGATTTACGAACGTATCAGTAATCTTTTAGCGGATAGTAAATTATATATTACGAAAATATCTCGATATTTTCATTTTTTCAAAAACAGAAAAAGCATACGCAAAATATATTCATAAGGTTTTTTAAATTTCATAAGACGTAAGGTTATTTATTAACGCAGAAAAAAATTAATTCCATATACAGAAAATGGAATATCTGAGATATATTATCACCTTAAGACATATTAAAATAAATCCCAAAAAAATCGCTGCAGTTACAAAATAATAAACGCCAATAACGGTTAAGAAAGTATAGGCATTTTTTGGATTTGCCAACTATTATAGGAAATTTATTCGAAGTTTTAGCAAAATAATTATATTTTTAACGAATTTTACGAAAAAAAATTTAAATAAACGTCAGATACGGAAAAAGTATTTTAGAATATTAAGAATACGATTATTAACAAGTTAATACTAATTATGTACGATTTAAACCGTTTCGTTAAGTTAAAAACCGATATTTCGGATTACGCGTTAAGCGCAATAATCGGATAACGGAATAATTAAGGCAAATTATATTTTATTGTATTTTTTTCGTACAAATTAAAAAGAATCAAATTTAATTACGGCATTTCAAATAAGGAATTTATGGCCATTATTATAGCATTTTAGAAATTTAGATATTTCTTAAAAAGAAGTATATACCAGGTTAAGGTTTATATGGATTATCAAAATTTTACCCGATTTATTACGACCAAAGGGTTTATAAAACGATAATTAAAATATGTAAAAAAATTGGCGAATTTCGACTTCGTTATTATTTATAAAAAAATTAGAAAATAATAAAGCAAATATTTTAAGTAAATAATTAAATTTCGAAAAGAAATTAGTTAAAATTAGCCATATAGTTTTTGATATTATTATAAAAGGATATTTATACTTACGACAGATTGCGATAATTCGGGCAGTACCTTACGATATATATTAGAAAATTTAATAACATAACGTTAATTTTCCAGAAAATCAAAAAACAAATAAAATACAAATATTAAAAAAATATCAAAAAGATTTAATACGAAAGATATACGAATATTAGTTATATAGATATTTAAGGATTCATAAAACTTTAAAATAATTTTAACATATATATTTTTTTCTTAAAATAAAATTAACGGTATAGAAAGTTATACGACAATATAATATTTATGTTAAAATGAAGGTTTGATAACATAAGTCATATAGAAAATTACAATTATTATTAATTATAAAGTAATTATAGTATTTAATTATATTTAATTTTCTTATTAAACTTTTTATATTAAAAAATCCAGCTATAGGAATATATTACGATAACATTTTCGTAATCGGCGATCGATTTACGAAACTTTCTTATTTTTTACCATATTATAAAAATATAAACGTCGAATAATTGGTATACATTTTCTTTAAATACATTTTCAATATATACGGATTACTTCTAGAAATTATATCAAATAAAGGATTAATATTTGCATTTAAATTTTAATAAGGCCTTATAACATAAATTGGCTTAAATCATAAATTATTTAATATATTTAAATTATAAATAAATAAACAAACAAAACGAACGAATTAAATTTTGAAAGTTTATTTACGATATTATATTAATTACGAACAAAATAATAAGTTAAAAAAGTATTAATTATATAATTCGCTTATAATATTAATTACCATAAAAATATTAAAATAATATTTACAAACGTAAATTTTAATTTTATCCTAAATATTTATAAAGAAATATATAACGACGGTTTAATTAATATTAAAATAATCCTTATATTAAAATAATTACGATAATTATATTAAGAGATAAAAATACAATTAAAATTCGTACGGAATTAAATAAATAAATATTATAATTAAAAAAGATTAAAAAAATTAATTTTCGAAAAAGGGGAAATAGTTTTCTTTGTTACCAAAAATATTTAAACAAAACGACTTAATAAAAAATTCGATTTCAAATATATCGGTCCATACAAAATCGCCAAGAAAATCTTAAAAAATAATTATTAATTAGAACTTTTACCAAAAGTTAAATTCCACTTAATTTTTTATATTTCCTTATTCGAATTAATAATAAATTTAATTAAAATATATACGGCACAAAATAATATGGAAATAAAGGACAAATAAATATACGAAATAAAAAAAATTTAATATACGAAAACAAAACGAATTTACTTAATACCTAATTAAATGAAAAAAATATCCAAATTTCGAAAACACCTAGGAACTTACCAAAAATCTTATTAACGTCCAATACCTATTAAAGAATTTTTATTAATAACGACAGACGCGTCCTAATTAAAAGTTAACCAGTTAATAGCCGGGATATCGGGCCAATCGGCCGCGGCCTACGTTAACGTAATAGCCGTAACGGCGGCCTTTAATTATTTTTGCTCCTTTTCCAAACGTTCGAACTCCTTTATTATTTCCGCACCTTAAATACCGCGGCGAAATATTTCAATTCCCCGTTAACGAAAAAGTTTTTTTTATTTTCATAAATAACTTAAGCAATTAAATAATTCGTTAAAATATTGCTAAATTTTAAAAAATTCCTTTTTAGCAATACATTCCTTTAACTCCAAACGGTCCTTTTTAATAACCAATTTCCGGTATTCAAATTCAAAAAGGCTAAAAAAAATCACAGGGACCTCCGTAAACGGTACAAAAAGCATATTTCCCTAAATTGCGATAGGCCTTGCAAATTTTGTTCTTGAACTTGCAACGGGAACAAAAAATATTCGAAAACATAATAAAACCAAGACGATTAATCCGTTTTAAAAAAACGAAAACGTTAATACGCTTGCGAAATCTGAACTTTTTAATATAACTCGACATAATAAGTATAAAAAAAGATTATTTACCAAAAATTAACAAACGAATAATTTAATCTTTAAAGATAAAAATTTTAAAAAAGGGGAAATCGTATTATAACTTAACGGTTTTAACTTTTAAAAATAATTAAAATTCTAAAAAGCTAAACCCCGACCTAATCAAAAGGTTACGTAACTGGCTTAAAAGACTTAAAGATCTTAATTGGTTAATAGGGCTTAAATTAGCTAAACACTAAAAAGAGCTTAAAGAGGCTTAAGGAAACTTAACCAGAAAAATGCCGTTAAGCCATAATAAATACCTTAAGCCAAAACGAAAATATATACGCTTATTATTTCTATAATTTAGATAATTTCAGCTTGCAATATAATATCGTTACTTAAGATACCTTTGGCATTACGAAACGTAATACGTTACTATATTTATTGCTTAAATTCTTATAATACTTCTGCCAACATAAACCCGTCGACTTAAGATTTAATAGTTGGTTAAATCGCATAGCCGTCACAATAGCGGTTTTCGTCAAATTAATAACTTAACTAAATATGGCTACAAAGCGGAGGTCCGGCATTTTAATGTTAATTATTTCGAAATCGATATTGTTGTTTTCTTTATATCTAAAAATTAACGTTCGAATTAAAAGTACTTAAATTTTCTGATAATTAATATATCCGAGTTATTAAGTAATATCCTTTTAATTTAGTTTAATTATTTGCGTTTTATTCTTAAAATTATTATTTATGTTAATAATACGGCGAAAATTATAAATATCTTTAATTATTTGGTTTAAAAATTTGAATTAATTAAGGGTAAACGTTTTTATAAAATACTAATTTTCGTTTAAAATAATATAGATTATATTAACTTCGAATAATAATTCTTTTAGCAGGAGGCGGAATTTAAGCCTTTTTGTGAAAATTATATATTTTTCGCATAATATATTATAATATTTATATATAACAGGGTTTTAATTAATAAGAATTAAAAATTTCTGTTAATTTTTATATATTAATAACCGTTTACGTATTTGTTTTTTTAATACATTAATTAATCGGTTGATTTAAGCGGTCGAATTAATCGTTTAGCTTAAATTATTATAAAAAACTTAATTACGAAAAAAATTTTAAAGGTTATATTAATTTTTTTATATAAATGCCAAAAATTTAAAATACGCGTACGTATATTTTGTTTTAAAGGTATGGCTTAGTAAAACTAAGAAAATTCGAATTTATCGTATTTTAAAAAAGAGAATAATAACGTAACAGGTTCGGACTGCGGCTATTATACGCGTTATAATTTAAAAGTGGCAAATAGGTTCTAATCAAAACCAGAATAATATTAATAATAAGCCATGGCAGAAATAACGGTATATATATATATATATATATTTATAAAAAAATATTTTATTATTAAGTTATTATAAATTTTCGTTTTTTTGAAGAAATAATATATCAAACGAAGTCGTTTTTACGTAATTACAACTTAGGTTTCGCTGGCTCGTTACGGGGATTTGGGATTTGATTGGTTAATATTTAGCGTTGTGGAGCGGTACTTGAGTAACTTTGAAAAAATTGGGAAAACGAGCCAGGGAGGCCTGAGCTAGCTGAGGTAACCCGAAACAAGTAATCAACAGCCAAAACGAAGTTGTCAGCTAGCTGGGGGGTACGGAGCGCTCCCCATATACGGAAAGGTCCCATATTGATCGGCTTATATATGTTCCGTAGCTAAGCTACTTAGAGTTGTACGCATGCGATAGCACCTACAACTTAGCGGAATAGAACAACACAACTGATGTCCCCTATATCTGACAGAAGTCGTATACATTCCTCACAGGGCCCTAAAACTACGGAAAAGCATGCGAATAGCCCTACGCAATCAGGCGGAAGCGTCTCGCGATATACGGAAC
This sequence comes from Monosporascus cannonballus, assembly GCA_004154925.1. Lineage (NCBI taxonomy): Eukaryota > Fungi > Ascomycota > Sordariomycetes > Xylariales > Monosporascus > Monosporascus cannonballus. The sequence goes on along the minus strand of QJNS01000034.1, from coordinate 142,881 downwards.
GTAGTAACTAAAGCTACTAAAGGGCTTGATAATCTTAACACCGAAAACGCCATTCTCCGCCATAACAATTAGCTCTTGCAAGCGAAACTCGAGAAATACGAAAGTCGCAAACGCCGAACTGTCATTAAGCAACCGAATAAGATTTTTGCAAATTTATCAAATATCAGGTCGGCTAAGGATAAAGCTACTAAGCGTTTGAAACCTATAAAAGCTGGCGATCAGATCCCAATTGACAGTTATATTGAAAAACAGCCTGCTAAAAAAAGGCAGTGCAAAGCTAAATAGCCTACATAGCTTCATTGTATCATGAAATACGTTGTTGCGTTGTTAAAAGGCTTTGGAATATATAGGTTACTATGATTTTGGGTGTGTTTTCTCTATTCATTGTTAGGGTCATTCATTATGTGGGGACCGAGGTTAGGTATAACGAAATGAAGGTTGCATAACATGTGGCACAGAGACGGGTATGTATAACTAGATATTCAAACATCAGGGTTATGAAAAATGGCCAATCACAAAGTATAAAATCGATCGGAGGTTCGGTTCTACATAATGCGATAACACGAACCACCAAAAATTGTTGCTACTGCTGTTTGTTCGCTCTGCGCCGGCTATATCTTTAACATTAGCGGTTGGGATGATGATCAGATTTCTCCTACCCCCACGTGCAACTCATCATCCTGTACCGCTAGCTCCTGTTCCCCAGCCACGCGTACTCAGGTAGATAGTTACATATTGTTTATTAATTGGAGCGTGTGTTACGAGAGTACTTGAAAGTCTCGTGCCTTACTTAAGTCCGCTCTAATATTGCCCTTCTAAGGACAGAGTTCCGGTCTTTGTGATAAGGTACTCGTTTATCGCAACATCCTTGCCCGATTCCTTTCCGAACCCCGAATCCTTGATCCCGCCAAACGGGCTCTCGGCCGCAGATGAATTCCTTGGAGCTGGTTAGCGCTTGTAACAAAATTCTGTAAGGGGAGGGCTTAGGACGAACCCAGTATTCAGCCCGATCATGCCCGCCTCGAGATTCTCGAAGAGCCGCCACATCCGGTCGATGTTCTTCGTGAAGCAATAGGACACGAGACCCATCTGATATCCGTGTTAGAAAATACACCTAGGCTGCTGTCATAATCGGCAATGATGGTCACCTACGCTGGTATCATTGGCTGCCTCGACCGCCTCTTCCTCTGTGTCGAACGGGAAGAGAGCTAGCAGAGGAGCGAACGTCTCCTCCCTCGCCACCTTCATCTTCGGCGAACAGTCCATGATGACTGTGGGCTCAAAGAAGTATCCGTCAATGTCGACAATACGGTTTCCGCCGGTGAGAACCTTGGCGCCGTGTTTCTTCGCGTCTTCGATCTGGTCCGCGCATTTATCCAGTGATTGTGGTACTGTCAGTGGCCCCATGGTTGTGTCCTTATCCATGCCGTGGCCCACGCGAAGCTCTTGTGTCTTCTCCGTCACCAGCTGGGCGAACTTGTTATAGATCCCGCGTTGCACGTAGACGCGATTAGCAGTAACGCAGGCTTGACCGGCATGGCGCCACTTGAGCTGGGTCAACGCTGTGTTCCCGTTAATTCTTTTTCCGTTGCGAGGCCCTTGCCTCGTTGCCACCCACCTTGACAAGCTTGGTCCAAGTTCGCGTCGTCGAAGATTAGGAAAGGACAATTGCCCCCAAGTTCGAGTGTGAGTTTCTTCAGGCCATCCGCGCAGTGACTCGCAAGGATCTTGCCCACTCTAGTCTGCTTCCTGTTAGGGGGGGCTACCAATGATGGGCGCCGAAAAGACCTCACCGAACCAGTGAATGACACTTTCTTCACCAGCGGATGTTTGCAAAGAGCCTCACTCAGCGACGGAGTATTCGCCAATGTCGTAGGGAGAACATTGAATACGCCCTTAGGGAACCCTGCCTTCTCGGCTAGGTACGCGAGGGTCAGGGCAGATAATGGGGTCTCGGGTGACGGCTTTACAATCATGGTACAACCCGCGGCGAGGGCAGCGCTTGCTTTTCTCAGGACCATTCTGTAGTATATGTCAATTCCCGGCTGGTCATAGAACCCGATCTGAGGCCGACTCACGCAACTGGGAAATTCCAAGGCACCAGCGCCGCAGCAACACCTATCGGCTGCTTAATGGTGAATACGCGACGTCCCGGAAGCGCCGCTGGGAAAGTGGTGCCCTGTATCCGTTCTGCCTCGCCGGAAAACCACCTCACGAAGCTTTCGGCGTACTGAAGCTCCCCGTAGGCTTCAGCAAGGGGCTTACCAGTCTCATGGACTAGGACTACGGCTAGGTCGTCCATGGCTTCCTTGATCAACGTGTCCCATTTGGCTAGCAGGTCGGCTCGTGCTCTGGGGGTGAGTGTGCGATATTTCTTGAAAGCTTCGTGGGCTGCTTGAACGGCACCATCGACATCCTCTGATGACATGTCGGGACAGCTGGCCCATTTCTGGTTGCGTCCCGGGTCTATTCCGCGTTCAGACTAAATGCGTCGTCGCCCTAATAAGGTTTTACATACCGAGGACATCGAACCTCTTTCCCGATTTTGCTTCGATCCACTGGCCATCGACGTAGGCCTTGTCTTTGAACAACGCCGGGTCCTTCAAATTGAACTATGCGCCTGTGTAAGTTTACGACATCCGTGATATCCGCCCCTTGATTTGGCTGCACCTACCTTGGTTGATGTCGAAGCCCCCTCCATCTTGGACGATCTACCGTAAATGGTCGGTTGCAAATCCCCGAGCTCGAAATCTTCTTCGAATCAAATGCCCATGCGACCGGAAAAGGCTCCGCACAGTGATTGATCAACTAGTTCTCTCTATTAGGCGCTGGATGGGTCTGAGGTGTCCAGGACGCTTGTTACTCTTGTCAAAAGAAAAAAGATTTCCTATTTAATGATGTCATAAAACATTAATCGTTGCCGGAGCTCCCTCTCCCCGCACGCTCTCCTTGAGGTTGCCGCCGATATCCGTGTTACACACATTAAGCATTGCTAACTAAGCTCCGGGCGGCGTTTGACAGCCGCGGTTCCCCGCATTTGGATCGGATTGTCCCACCACGGCCCCAGAACGGGTATATTATGTTGGCCGGCGTAAAGCTAACCTCGGACCCCACATAATGAATGACCCTAACAATGAATAAGGTTACCTCAGCTAGCTCAGGCCTCCCTGGCTCGTTTTCCCACTTTCTTCAAAGTCACTCAAGTACCGCTCCATAACGCTAAATATTAACCAATCAAATCCCAAATCCCCGTAACGAGCCAACGAGGCCTAAGTTATAATTACATAAAAACGGCTTTATTTAATATATTTATTTTTTTTTTAAAAAATCAAAATTTATAATAACTTAATAATAAAACGTTTTTTTATAAATATATATATATATACCGTTATTTTTGTTATACCTTATTATTAATATTATTTTAATTTTAATAAAACTTATTTATTATTTTTAAACCTTAACGCGTATAATAATTACAACCTAAACCCGTTACGTTATTATTTTTCTTTTTAAAATACGATAAATCCGAATTTTCTTAATTTTACCGAATTACGTTTTTAAAATAAAATATACGTATATATACTTTAAATTTCTGGTATTAATATAAAAAAATTAATAAAACGTTTAAAAATTTTATTTATAATTTAGTTTCTTATAATAATTTAAACCGAATTATTAATTCGACCGTTTAAATTAATCGATTAATTAACGTATGAAAAAATAAATACATAAACGGTTATTATTATGCAAAAATTAATAAAAATTTTTAATTTTTATTAATTAAGATTCCGTTATATATAAATATTATAATATATTATATGGAAAATTTATAATTTTCGAAAAAAATTTAATTTTTGTTATTTGTTAAAAAAACTATTATTCGAAATTAACGTAATTTATATTATTTTGGACAAAAATTAACGTTTTATAAAAATGCTTACCTTTAATTAATTCAATTTTTTAAATTAAGTAATTATATATTTAAGAAAAATATAACAGTTATATAATATAAAGCTAAAAACGAAACGGTTTCGTAATAATAACGATCTGGATATTTTTATATATCTTTTTTTTATAATTTTAATTATTATAACTAAAATAATTTCCAAAATTAACGGCAATTACTTGCTTTATTTATTAAATAGGCTTTTATTATTTTCGGGTTTATTACGGAATAACATCGATATATTAAGGAGGTTAGTGTGACGGCTAGGCGGTTTAACTAACTATTAAACCTTAGTCGTACGGGTTTATGTTAGCAGAAGTATCGTGGGAATCTAAGCAATAGATATAGTAATCGTGTTACGTCTCGTAATACCAAAGGTGCCTTAGGTAACGATATTATATTGCAAGCTGAAATTATCTAAATTATGGAATTAATAAGCATATATATTTTCATAAATTAATTAAATCTTTATTAGATCTCGACGTTATCACAAATCCAATGCTATTAAATTCAGTTAATTTTATATGAATTTATTTAGATCCTGATAACAAAAAAAATCCAAATTACGTAACACCTTTATGTGGGTCCGACCGTTTTTGTGGCCGATCTTGGGTTAGGTCGTAATACGATCTCCCTTTTCTTAAGATCTTTACCTTTAAAAATTTTCCTTTTTGGTAGGTTATTATTTTTCACTATGGTAGGTCGTATTGCTAATCGTAAACCTTATAATCGTTCCAATAAAAAAAACCTAGATTTTCTGGTTACTTATATTATTAAATTCGGTTTTGAAATTATATCGTATACGTTTTGTTTCGAAAATAATACCAAATATCAAATAATTAAAGAAATTCGTCGTTATAGCGAATATATTAAAAACCGTTATCGTTATAATGGTTTTAACGTTTTTATCGATTCCTTACGTCGTATTAAGGAGAAAAAAAATTATTTAAACCGTAAAAAAATTATTGCTAAAAAACGTTTTTACGCCATTAGCAAAAGTTAAAAAAGGGTTTAATACGTAAGTAACGTAATATTAACGAAATTATTAATCGCTTTTTTCGTTTTCGTTATTAAAAGAAATTTTTTTACGTTAAAACAATTAAAATTATTAATTACGGTTTGTAATTAATAGATAAACTAGACGAATAAAAACGCGCGGAAACCGAGATTTCTTTTTTTGTACTATTTATTAATTCCTTTAACTGGTTTATTCCTGAGAATTTCGACTAAGAGATTTTCTTTAATAACTCCGTTACCGCTAATAAAATTTTTTTAATAGGTACTAAGCGCCAATAAAATTTTTGGCGAGTTCTCAAATATTTTCGGAATCCGGATGCTTTTTTATTTAATCAGGTATTAAGTAAATCCGTTTTATTTTTGTATATCGAATATTTTTTCCATTTCGTATATTTATTCGTTTTTTACTTTTATATCGTTTTATGCCGTATGCACATTAATTATATCTATTATTAATTCGAATAAAAAAACGTAAAAAATTAAATAAAATTTAATTTTTCGTAAAAATTCCAATTGGTAATTATTTTCTGAAATTCTCTTAATAACTTTTTATGGACCGATATATTTAAAATCGTATTTTTTGCTGGGTTTTTTTATTTCAATAAATTTTATAACGAAAAAAACATTTTTCCTTTTTCGAAAATTAATTCTTTTGATTTTTTCTGGTTGTAATATTTGTTTATTTGATTCTGTACGAATTTCAATTTTGTTTTTATTTTTTGATACAATTATCATAATTATTTTAACGTAAAAATTATTTTAATATTAATTAAACCGTTATTACGGACTTTTTTATAAATTTTTAAAATAAAATTAAAATTTACGTTTATAAGTAGTATTTTAATACTTTCGTAATAACTGGTATTATAAATTAGTTAAGCGATTAATAATTTCTTAACCTAATTATTTTATTCGTAATTAATGTAATATCGTAAATAAGTTTTTAAAATTTAGTTTATTCGTTTTATTTATTTATCTATTTATGGTTTAAATACATTAAATAATTTGTAATTTAAGTTAATTTATGTTATAAGGCCTTATTAAAATTTAAATACGAAAATTAATCCTTTATTTGATATAATTTTTATTAATATTCCGTATAAGCTAAAAATATGTTTAAAGAAAATGTATGCTAATTATTCGGCGTTTATGTCCTTATAATATAGTAGGAAATAAGAAAATTTCGTAAATCGATCGACAATTACGAAAATACTATCGTAATATATTTTTATAATTAAAGTTTTTAATGTAAAAAGTTTGGTAATAAAATTAAAAATGATTAAATATTATGGTTATTTTGCAACTGGTAATAACTGTAACTTTCCGTATGGTTTATGTCGTTAAATTTTTATTTTAACGCAAATATCGTATTACCGTATAATTTTCTGTACCGCTAATTTTATTTTAGGAAAAAAATATGTACGTCGAAATCGCTTTAAGGTTTTATAAATCTCTGGATATCCATATAATTGATATTCGTATATTTCTCGTATTAGATCTTTTTGGTATTCTTTTAGAATTTATATTTTATCTATTCTTTAATTTTCTGAAAAACCGTTATTATACTGCTGGATTTTCTGATATATATCGAAAGGCACTGCCCGAATTGTCGTAATTTGTCATAAGCGTAAATATCTTTTTATAATGATATCAAAAATTATATAATTAATTTTGACCAATTTGTTTCGAAATTTAATTATTTGCTTAAAATATTTGCTTTGCCGTTTTCTAATTTTTTTTATAAATAATAACGAAATCGAAATTCGCCAATTGTTTTGCGTATTTTAATTATTGTTTTATAAGTTCTTTAGTTATAGTAAATCGAGTAAAATTCTAATAATCCGTATAAATTTTAACTTAATACAAACTTTCTTTTTGAGAAATACCTGAATTACCAAAATACTATAATAATGGTTATAAATGTTTTATTTGTAATATTGTAATTAAGTTCGGTTTTTTTAATTTGTACGAAAAAAATGTAATAAGATATAATTTGTCTTAATTATTTCGTTATCCGATTATTACGTTTAACGCGTAATCCGAAATATCGGTTATTAATTTAATAAGGCGGTTTAGATTATATATAATTAATACTGGTTTGTTAATAATTCTGACGGCTAAACGGTTTAACCAACTATTAAACCTCAAGTCGACGGGTTTATGTTAGCAGAAGTATCGTGGGAATCTGAGCAATGGATACAGTAACGTATCACGTCTCGTAATGCCAAAGGTGTAATATTATATTGTAAATATTTGGTATTAATGAATATTGTAAGTTAAAGCTATTTTAATTATGGAATTAATAAACGTATATATCTTTTTTCTTTAGCTGGATTATTACCAATAAGTTAATAATCCGGTTTACTGGCTTACCACCGGTAAGTTAGTGATTTATTACGTAACTTAATCTACATAATTTTTTTGGCCTTTTCCATTGCGACCGTTTCTGGAGGCCGTAATTTATCAGGTCGTAACACGATTTCCCCTTTCCTAAAATCTTACCTTTAAGATTTCTTTTTTTCCTGGTAAATATTTTCTTTATATATTTTTAATATGTTTTCCGGTATATCCAAACGTTGTTTTCGCAAATCCGAATAACGATTTGCCTTAGCTAATTTAATTGAACTCGAAGGTTTTGACGCGATGCCTTATGTTTTTTGTTTTGTTCGGCAGCTTAATTGCTAAATGATAAACAGGGTTATTCGTTATAAGGAATGTATCCGTCAAGGTCGTTCGTATAACGGAACAGGAATCCCTATTTCTATGATTAATCGCCATATTGCAAAATTAAAAAGATTAAAAAAGGAAAAGTTAGCAGCCGAAAAATCTTTGTCCAAAGTTTTTATGCGTTTTTTTCGTATATGTTATTAACGTTAATACCATTAATTTTAAAATACGAAATTTGTTAATTATATCCTTTAATCCTTAAATAATTTTAATAATTTTGCGCAGGTGGAATCGGAATCCGTAATCGAAGTTCAGGCTTTAAAAGGGGTAGATATTATTAATTGGAATACGGTAAATCAAGGATTTCCCTCCCTGGATTTCGTAAATTGAAATATTATTATTTCGAGTACTTTCGCCGTTGCTGGTAAAAATTTTTTAATGGGCGTTAGGCGCCAATAAGGTTTTTGGCGGGTTCCCAGGTATTTTCGGAATTTAGGTGCTTTTTCCATTTAATTAGGTACTAAATAAGTTCGTTTTGTTTTCGTATATCGAAAATTTTTTCCATTTCGTATATTTATTCGTTTTTTACTTTTACGTCGTTTTATGCCATATATACTTTAATTATATTTGCTATTAATTCGAATAAAAAATATTTAAAATTAAATAAAATTTAATTTTTAATAGAAATTTTAATTAATAATTATTTTCTGAAATTTTTTTATCGATTTTATATAAACCGATATATTTGAAATCGAATTTTTTACTAGGTTGTTTTATTTAAATATTTTTTATAACGAAGAAAATTATTTTCCCTTTTTCGAAAATTAATTTTTTTAACTTTTTTTAATTATAATATTTACTTATTTAGTTCCGTACGAATTCTAATTTTATTTTTATTTCTTAATATAATTATCGTAATTATTTCGACGTAAAAATTATTTTAACATTAATTAAATCGTTATCGCGCGCTTTTTTATAAACCTTTAAAATAAAATCAAAATTTACGTTCGCAAATATTATTTTAATATTTTCGTAATAACTGGTATTATAAGTTACTTAAGTAATCGGTAATTTTTTTATTTAATTCTTTTGTTCGTAATTAATATAATATTATAAATAAGTTTTTAAAATTTAATTTATTCGTTTTATTTATTTATTTGTTTATGGTTTAAATACGTTAAATAATTTATAATTTAGGCCAATTTATATTATAAGGTTTTATCCAAGTTTTGATACAAATGTCGATCCTTTATTTAATATAATTTTTATTAATAATCCGTATATATTAAAAATATATTTAAGGAAAATATATGCCAGTTATTTGGCGTTTATATTTTCATAATATAATAAAAAATAAGAAAATTTCGTAAATCGATCGACGATTACAAAAATATTATTATAATATATTTCTGTAATTGGATTTTTTAATATAAAAAATTTGGTAATAAAATTAAATATAACTAAATACCATAGTTGCTTTATAACTAGTAATAGCTGTAATTTTCCGTAGGGCTTATGTCGTCGAGCCTTTACTTTAACGCAAATATCGCATTGCCGTATAATCTTTTGTACTATTAATTTTATTTTAGGAAAAAAATATATACGTTAAAATCGCTTTAGAATTTTGTAAATTCTTGGATATCCATATAACTGATGTTTGTATATTTTTCGTATTAAATCCTTTTTGTATTCCTTTAAAATCTGTATTTTATTTATTTTTTGGTTTTTTAAGAAATTATCGTTATACTGCTGGATTTTTTAATACATATCGGAAGGTATTGCCCGAATTGTCGCAATTTGTTATAAGCGTAAATATTTTTTTATAATAATATCAAAAATTATATGGCTAACCTTAACTAATTTCTTTTCGAAATTTGGTCGTTTGCTTAAAGTATTTATTTTGCCGTTTTTTGATTTTTTTTTGTAGATAATAACGAAATCGAAGTTTGCCAATTTTTCTGCGTATTTTAGTTATTGTCCTATAAATTTCTTAATCGTAATAAATCGGGCAAGATTTTAATAATCCGTATAAACCTTAATCTAATATAAGTTTTTTTTTTAGAAAATACCTAAATTCTCGAAATACCATAATAATCGCCATAAATTCCTTATCTGGAATACCGTAATTAAGTTCGGCTTTTTTTAACTTATATAAAAAAATATAATGAGATACAATTTGCTTTAATTATTTCGTTATTCGATTATTACGCTTAATACGTAATTCGAAATATCGGTTTTTAGCTTAACGGGGCGGTTTGGATCGTACATAATTAATATTAGCTCGTTAATAATCGTATCCTTGATATCCTAAAATGCCTTTTCCGTATTTAACGTCCATTTAAATTCTTTTTTTTTCGTAAAATTTATCAAAGGTATAGTTATTTTGCTGAAATTTCGAATAAACTTCCTGTAGTAGTTAGCGAATCCAAGGAATACCTGTACCTCCTTAATTATTATTAGCGTTTATTATTTTGTAATTGTAACAATTTTCTTAAGGTTTATTATAATATATTCTGGGGTAATGATATATCCCAGGTATTCCACTTTTTGTGTATAGAACTAACTCTTTTCTGCGTTAACAAATAACCTTATATCCTGTAAAACTTGAAAAACCTTATAAACATATCCTACGTATATTTCTTCCGTCTTTAAAAAGATAAAAATGTCGTCGAGATAGCAAACGACGAAAATATCGAGCTATTCTCGTAGTACGTAATTAACTATTCGCTAAAAAGTTACTAATACGTTCGTAAATCCCATTAATATAATTAAGTACTTAAACAATCCGTATTTCGTCTTAAAAGCTATTTTCTATTCGTATCCTTTTTTAATCTTAATAAAATTATATTCATCTTTAAAATCGAAAGCTATAAACTATTTGGCTCCGTAAAATTAATCTTTTATTTCCGTAATTAAAGATAATAATATTCGATCTTTAATTATAATATCGTTTAATTATTAGTAATTAACCATAAGTTATAATTTTCCATTTTTTAATACGAAAAACATAAGATATCTTACTAATAATTTCGAAAATCAAATTTATCTTTTCTGTAACCGATTTTCCAGGTATTCTTTAAAAGTACGTAATTCGTTTCCACTAAGGTTGTAAATAAGGTAAAACTTTATCAAAAATCTTTCTTTAAAGATTATCTTATAATCTTATTCGCTATGTTTTGGTAATTTTATATCGAATTCCTTTCTGAAAAACTGTTCGTATCTGTAATATTATAATAACATATTAATCAAATTTTTTAACTTTTTAAGCTGTTGTTCTTGTCGTTTTAAATCGTTATTTAATTATTTTAATTTCGCTTTAATAATAGTAATAATGCGTCGTATTTCTTTTGATGCCCGTTTTTTTTTATATTTTATTCCTTTAGGTAATAAGGTATTTGTCGTATCCTTATGCCTATATTCGTTACCATTATCGATCGAATATTAAGATCTCGATTTTTCTTTTTTTATTTATTAATAAAAAGTAAAACGAACTTTACTTGGCTAGTTCCGCCGTTAATCAAAATTCCGTATTGGCGTATCCATAATAATCTTAAGATCATATTATAATTCCCGAATGGAACGATATCGAAATTAATCGTTTGGTATCATCTTTTAATAAGAATCTCGAAATAATTAATTTCGCGTATAATTTTTCCGTTATCGTAGGCGAATTCCTAACTTTCGGTATTTGTCGTTATATAAGGTTTTAACTTATATCTCCATAGCAATCTAAGCTTATTAACTATATTTGGTACAATATAATTCCCGCCCAGAGCTTTATAATCCACTATTACGGTATACCAATGCGTTCCGATTTATATGTCCAAAGTGATAAGGTCGTTAACGTTTTTTATCGTCGCGTTTAAAACCTTTTTCGGGAGTTCTTTTTAATTTTTCTGGGTTTCGTCATCCTGCGGTTCTTTTATAAATAACCTTTTTTTTAATTCCTGTTCGAATTTATCGAGCTTTGCTTATATTTCTTCGTTTAACGCGTTAAGCTGTTATATTTGTCGCTGTTGTCGGCGTATTGTTCTTTCGAACCGTATTAACTGTTCCTGATTTTTTTACAGTTTTTTTCCTTATCGAATAAATTATTTTTTCATATTTACGATTGCATCCCATTATGCGTCGTTCTGTCTGTTATTTTAAAGATTTCCTATAAATTAACGTATTTTTTCTTTAATAACTTTTTTTTGGGAATCTATAATAAATACTAATTAAAAATGAAAATTCGTAATAACTTTTTAATAATATTTTTTAACCGTACGCTGGATTAACTTTTTTTCTGTTTGGTAATTATATTATCTATAATAACAAAAGGGGTTTTCTTACGGGCATTATTTTTTTAGGCCAACTTTCTGCTTCGGCCAGTTATTGGATATTTTCTGGGGTTATAATTCGAAATTGTCGATATTATTATTTATCATTTTTGTTATGCCCGGTATGGTTTGGAAAATCGAATCCCTTATAATACATACGGGTAATTCGTATATAGATATATTGTTTTTATTTTTCGTAATTAAAATATTCTTGTCGTCGACAGTGTATAACGTACATCTTACCGTATCGATCAGATATTCCGGGGCAAAGTTTTTCTGTCCAATCCCGGTGTTCGTATAACTATCCTTATAACGCTTTTTGCTATGCTCGTAATGTCTATTAAGCTAGTTTTCTGATTTTTCCCATCCTTTATCGAATTTTTTGTCATAATAATCTTTATTAAACCTTTTACTTAAGGCCTGATGCGTACTTAGCTTAAATTATGTTAATAATTTTGCTATCGTTTCTTTAATTATTCCTAAATTGTTTTTCCGGTACAGGGGTCCAGTTATCTTATCGTAATTTTTTGAGTTTTTTGTACTTGTAAGCCTTGTATCCCATTTTGCTATAATTAAAGCATTTAATCTAGCTCCAATCTTATTTATGGGTAACGCCGAATTCCATAAGTCCTAGCGCCGTTCCGTAAAAAGTAAGGGGTGCGTTTCGTTTTTTTCTTTAGTTAAATTTATATCCCGAACATAAAGCGTATTATCTTTTTTTTTATCGTTTTTCAAACTGTCGATTATCAATCTTAATTGCTTTTATAATATACCGATCTAAGGCAACTAGTTATTCGATCCGAATAATCTCATTTTTCACATTATTTTTTAACTTTTTATAAAATATATTAATAAGAACGTCGGCTTCGTCGTTTCCCTATCCCGCCTTAACTGCAAAACTTTTAAAGGTTACGGCGTACTTGGACGCAGGTTTTTTCTATCGGAATTATAAGAGTTATTAAGCCGTTAATCGTTCTTTATCCGGATTGCCGAAATTATCGCGCACTTTGTTTTCGAAATTGGTATAAGCTAAAAAAATCTCGTTAATAAAATCCTCCCTATTTATTTTTTTTAATTTTAGAAAGTTTTTCATAATGGGCTTAAATCAATCAACCGTATCTCCTATTAGGCATGCTCCCATTATTAAGACCATATCCGCTAAATTACTAAAATCTAAAAAACGAAAGTAAACTCGTACCTAAATTAGAAAAATCTGAAGGTTACCTTTTTTATCGTAGAGTTTTGGTTTTTTTGGCTTCATACGGGCGAAAAAGGGTTAGGCAGGCGTAACCCTAAGTTATCGAACTTCTTTCTCCAGCTTCCGAATTCGAGCCTAAAGCTACTGAATAAAGGTTTCCTAAGTGCTGGTCGACATTTTAACAGTATTAAATATTGCTTAGAATTTAACGGTATTACTAAACAAAAGCTTGCAACGTATAACGGCTAAACGGTTTAACCAATTATTAAACCTTAAGTCGACGGATTTATATTAACAGAAATATCGTGGAAATCTGAGCAATAAATACAGTAACGTATTACGTCTCGTAATACCAAGGGTATGATATTATGTTCCAAATATTTGGTATTAATAAATATTGCAAATTAAAACTATTTCAATTATGGAATTAATAAACGTATATATCCTTTTCCTTTAGCTGGATCACCACCAGTAAGTTGGTAATCCGGCTTACTGGCTTACCACCGGTAAGTTAGTGATCCATCACGTGACTTGATCCACATAGTTTTCTTGGCCTTTTTCGTTACGACCGTTTCTGGAGGCCGTGGCTTGTCAGGTCGTAACAATAATCGTATTCTTAATATCCTGAAATATTTTTTCCGTATTTGGCGTTTATTTGAATTTTTTTTTTCATAAGATTTGTTAGGGGTATAGTTATTTTGCTAAAGTTTCGAATAAACTTTTTATAATAATTAACGAATCCAAGAAATATTTATACTTTTTTAATTATTATTAACGTTTATTATTTTATAACTGTAGCGATTTTCTTAGGGTTTATCCTGATATATTTTAAGATTATAATATATTTGAGATATTTTATTTCCTATCTGTGGAATTATTTTTTTTTACTTTAATAAATAACCTTATATTTTGTAATGTTTTAAAAACTTTATAAATATATCTTATATATACTTTTTTTATTTTCAAGAAAATAAAAATGTCGTCGAAATAGCAAACGACGAAAATATCGAGGTATTTTTATAATACGTAATTAACTATTTGCTAAAAGGTTATTAGTATATTCGTAAATCCTATTAGTATAACCAAATACTTAAATAGTCCGTATTTCGTTTGGAAGGTTATTTTTTATTCATATTCTTTTTTGATCTTAATAAGGTTATATTTATTTTTAAGATCGAATACGGTAAATTATTTGTTTTCGTAAAATCGGTTTTTTATTTTCGTAATTAAAAATAATACTATTCGATCTTTAATAATAATATTGTTTAGTTGTCCATAATTAACTATAAGTCGTAGTTTTTCTTTTTTACGTACGAAAAATATAAAGTATTTTGCGGGTGATTTTGAAGGTCGAATTTATCCTTTTTATAACCGATTTTCTAGGTATTTTTTGAAAGTACGTAATTCGTTTCCGTTAAAATTGTAAATGGGGTAAAACTTTGTCGAAAATTCTTTTTTGAAAATTATTTCGTAATTTTATTTATTATGTTTTGATAATTTCATATCAAGTTTCGTTTTAAAGAACTGTTTATATCTGTGGTATTATAATGATATATTGGTTAAATGTTTTAATTTTTGGGGTTGTTATTATTTTAAGTCGTTATTTAATTGCTTTAGTTTCGCTTTGATGGTAATAATAATACGTCGTATTTTTCTTTAATGCCCGTTCTTTTTTTTGTATTTTGTCTCTTTGGGAAGTAAAGTTTTTGTCGTATCCTTATGCCTGTATTCGTCGTTATTTTCGATCGAATATTAAGATCTTAATTTTTTTATCTATTAATAAGGTATAAAGCAAAGTTTACCTGGCTAATTCTTTTATTAATTAAAATTCTATACTAGTATATCCATGGTAATTCTAAAATTATATCGTAATTCCCAAATAAAACGATATCGAAATTAATTATTTGATATCGTTTTTAAATAAAAATTTTAAAGTAATTAATTTTGCGTATGATTTTCTCGTTATCGTAAGCGAATTCCTAACTTTCGGCATTTGTTGCTATATAAGGTTTTAACTTATATCTTTATAACAGTTTAAGCTTATTAACCATATCTGATATAATGTAATTCTCGTTTAAAGCTTCGCAGTTTATTATTACGGTATATTAATGTATTCTGATTTATATATCCAAAGTAATAAAGTTATTAACGTTTTTTATCGTCGCGTTTAAAATCTTTTTTAGGAAAATTTCTTTTGATTTTTTTAGATTTCGTTATTTTATAACTTTTTTACAAATAACTTTTTTTTAATTTCATTTTGAATTTATTTAGCTTTATCTATATTTTTTCGTTTAGCGTATTAAGTTATTATATTTGTTATTATTGCCGGCGTACTATTCCTTTAAGCTATATCAAATGTTTTTGGGTTTGTTATAAATTTTTTTACTATCAAATCAATTATTTTTTTATATTTGCGATTACATTTTATTATGCGTTATCCTAATTATCGTTTTAAAGATTTTCTGTAAACTAACGTATTTTTTTGATAATTGTTTTTCTGGAGATCTATAATAAATACTAATTAAAAATGAAGATTCGTAATAGCTTTTTAACAGTGCTTTTTTACCGTACGCTGGATTAATTCCTTTTCCGTTTGGTAATTATACTATTTATATTAACAAAAGGCGTTTTCTTACGGGTATTGTTTTTTTTCGGGTTAGTTTTTTGTTTCGGCTAATTGCTAGATATCTTTTGGGGTTATGGTTCGAAACTGTCGATACCATTATTTATTGTTTTTGTTATTTCCGGTACGGTTTAAAAAATCCAATTCTTTATAATTTATGCGGATAATTTATTTGTAAATATATTGCTTTTATTTTTCGTAATCGGGATATTTTTTTCGTCGATAATATATAGCATATATTTTGTCATATCGATCAGGAATTCCGGGACAAAGTTTTTCTATTTAGTTTTAGTATTTACGTAATTATCCTTATAATATTTTCTATTATGCTCGCGATATTTATTAAACCAGCTTTTTGGCTTTTTGTATTTTCCGTCGAATTTCTTATCGTAATAATCCTTATTAAACCTTTTGTTATAGGCCTGATATATATTTAGCTTAAATTATGTTAATGGCTTTGTTATCGTTTCCTTAATTATTCCTGGATTATTTCTCCGGTACAGGTATCCAGTTATCTTACCGTGGCTTTTTGGGTTTTTTGTATTTATAAGCCTTATATCCTATTTTATTGCAATTAAAGCATTTAATCTGGCTCCAATTTTGTTTATGGGTAACGCCGAGTTTCATAGGTCCTGGCGCTGTTCCGTAAGAAGTAAAAGATGCGTTTTATTTCTTTCTTTAGTTAGATTTATTATATTTTAAACGTAAAGCGTATTATTTTTTTCCTGTTATGTTTTAAATTATCGATTGTCGATTTTAATTGTTTTTGCGATATATCGGTCTAGAGTAACTGGTTGCTTAATTCGAATAATTATATTTTTTATATTATCCTGTAACTCTTTATAAAATATATTAATAAAGGCGTCCGTTTCGTTATTTCCTTATCCGGTTTTAGCCGTAAAACTTTTAAAGGTTATGGTATATTTAAACGTAAATTCTTGTTATCGGAATTATAAAAGTTATTAGGCCGTAAATCGTTTTTTATCCGAATTGCCGAAATTATCGCATACTTTATTTTCGAAATTGGTATATAATAAAAAATCTTTATTAATAAAGTTTTCTTTATTCGACTTTTTTATTTCCAGGAAATTTTTTATAATGGGCTTAAACCGATTAACCGTCTTTTCTATTAGGTATATTCTTACTATTAGAAACTAATCCGCTAAATTATTAAGGTTTAAAAAACGAAAATAAATTCGTTCCTAAAATAAAAAGGTTTAAAGGTTGTTTTTTCTATTATAGGGCTTCGGCTTCCTAAGTTTCATACGGGTAAAAGAAGTTTGGGTAAGTGACATAGCTTTGATTTGTTGGATTTCTTTTTCCAGTTCCCGGATTTGGGCCTAAAGCTATTACGTAAGGGTTTTCTAAACGCTGGTCGATATTTTGACAGTATTGAATATTACTTAAAGTTTAACGGTATTATTAAATAAAAGTTTGTAACGTATAACGGCTAAGCGGTTTAATTAATTATTAAACCTTAGTTATACGGGTTTATATTAATAGGAATATCGTGGAAATCTAAGTAATAAATATAGTAATCGTATTACGTTTCGTAATACCAAGGGTATCTTAAATAACGATATTATATTGTAACCTGAAGTTATCTAAATTATGGAAATAATAAGCGTATATATCTTTATAGGTTCATAGGATCTTTATTAGATTTCGACGTTGTTACAGATCTAATGCCATTGGATTCGGTTGGTTTTGTATAGATTTATTTGGATCCTGATGATAAGAGAGATCCAAATCACGTGACCTCTTTGTGCGGGTCCGACCGTTTTTGTGGCCGATCTTAGATTAGGTCGTAACAGTTAGATATTTACGAAAATTATTATATATTAAATAAAAATATAATTCGGTTAATAAAGAAGTTTAAGGTAATATATATTAATTTTTTTATAATAATATAATTCCGATTAGGATAAATTGCGCTTTATAGCTAAGTATAACAAGACGATATAGTATTTTGGTATAATAACTTTAATATTTAAGATTATGTTCGTAATATAATGCTTCGATATAATGCCGTTATACGGAATATCATTACCGCCCTTGCCCGGTATTGTAGTCGTACCCCCGGTTTACTATAGTTCTGATCAGGTGGTTGCGGATGTCTATAGTTTTCGCTCTGCTATCAACATAAATAATAATCTTAGTGATAGAACGCAAGCTATTAAGCTGAACTAGAGAGATATTACTTGATAACTCGGATGCATTAATTATCAGGAAATTTAAGTACCCCTAATTCGAACGTTAACCTCTGGGTGGGTATAAGGAAAACAGTAATATCGATTTCGAGACGATTAATACGAAACCGCCGAACCTTCGCCTTATAGCCATACCTAGTTAGACCGCCGATTTGACGAAAACCGCCATATTTCGCGATTTTCTTTTTAGTGATATTACTAACAGTTGCTATATACGTAAACTAATATATATAAGTAAAAAAAATAAAACGTAAGTTGCGGATATTAATATATTTAGGCCGGAAAATATTTTATTCCGATAATAAATATATTTCGTTAAAAATAACCGAATTATATCGTCCTTCAAAAACAGGATTTAATATAACAGTTTGAAATTAATCGTTTAATATTTATTTAAAATCAAAAATAATATAATTATACCGTCCAGCAGTTATACGGTCGAATATCTTTAGGTTAATTTTTTCATATCTGCATATATTAAGACAAAAATGAAACATAAAACTATTAATATAAAAATTCGTTATTTTTCTATTAACTTAATTCTAGTACGATCTAGATAAGAATTAAATTAATTATTTAAAAAAACCTTAAATAATTAAGGATTTTTCGAAGCTTATTCTAATAATAAAAAGAATATTAAGCTTTTCGAAAACCAGATTATATATCGTATTAACTTATTTTTTTCGTAAAATACGGCTTTACCTGTCAAATATAACGTTTAATATAAGGCGAATAAACCGACGGCGTAAGGTTTCCGTAAGGTTATTAGCCGTATATATAACGTTGGCATATGGGTTAATCATGTTTATATCGGCCAAAAACCGGTAAAGATATCGGATAAGGATAAATGCTTTACTTTGAAAAGTTAAATGTTTAAAGGTTTAAGGTATTTATTTTAGATTTTCGAATATATTACCCGTATTTAACTAATTTAACAAAATATATTTTAAAATTTGTTATAAACGATTTTAAACTTTATATATTATTATTTTAACTTATAAAGCTATGTTATTATCATATTAACTTAAGCGAGGTAAAAAGTTATAATATGTATTAATCGAGATTTTGGGTTATTTTTTTATTATAATAATTTTTATTTCGTATTAATTAAAATTATAATTATATTAGAAAATAAAGACTTTAATTTTCCATTAAATTATATAAGTTAAAATACTAGGAGTTTCGTAATTAATATATATTGCCAAAATTAATAATAATAATTTCTGCAAATTTATATAAAAATGTATCAAACGGAACAAAAAAACCACAATTTATTATCAGGCCTTATTTTGAAAATTTTATTATTTTTATAGATATTATTCTTAAAGGAATTAGCTGATATATTGGATTCCTGACAGATACTTCTTGATTAAAAGCTATAGCTGTGACTACGACTGCTGCGCCGCAGACGCAGCCACAACCTCCAAGATGGAGTCCTAATCACGATAAGGCAAGAATAAGGAAAACACACTCAAAATCATAGTAATCTACACATTTGTTATGGCCTAACGGGTTACGGCCTTAGGAAACGGTCGCAACAAGAAAATAAGTAAGCTATGTGGATCAAGTTACGTAATGGCTCGACAGAATCGATCGTAAAGCCTATAAAGCCAGGCTCAACAAGATCGATCGTAAAGCCCATAAAGCCAAAAAATCAAATATAATACGTTTATTATTTTTATAAGTTAAATTTTTACGATATTTTTATTAATATAAATCCGTACGATTAAGGTTTAATAATTAGTTAAATTCTTTAATTATTATATGTTACAAGGTTTTGTTTAATAATATCCTTAAATTTTTAATAATATCGATTAACGTTATGTTTACTAGCAAACAGCTCGAACAACTTATTTATTAAGTCCTTAATTACTCAGACATTAAAATGGAATCCGAAAAGAAAAAGGAAAAATTTCGTTTTTTTCGCAAAGAGGTTCTTTAATAATTAAAGACCATAAATAGGCACATTTTTCAGCTTAAAAAAGACAATAATGATCTTACGACGTTTTTTAAGCTGCTCATAAGAAACTTAAAAAAAAAAGTTTCCGAAATCGAAAAACCTTTTCGAATAAGCTAAGTTATTTAGCTAAATTCTACTAAGAAATTAGGAAAAGTTTTTAAACCTCCTAAACCGGAATTTTTTAACAAAACCTTAACCAAGTTACAACTGTTTTTAACTTAATGCCGAATATATTTTAGGTACTTTTCTATCTAACTTATTACGCTTATTATACGAATCGAATTTGCAATCGAACGATGTATCGGAAATACGGCCATTTAGTTTAAGCCTATTATAAGAAAATATATTGCCTTATTAATTAAAAAACAAAACCTAAAAATAATGCGAATTTATAGCGATTACGAATAATTCGAATAAATATTAACGAAAGTTTTTAAAATAATAAACGAAAAAATAAAAACCTAAATATAAATCTAATAATTATAACAAAAGAGATCCGTAACCAATGATAGCAATACGATAATTTAACTAGCAGCTAAAATAAATTAAAAACAAAAAGCATTAATAGCTAAACTTTTCGACGGTCTAAAAAAATATAAAAAAAGCTTTTTAAGCTTAATGTCAGATGCTAAGGGGTGTACGCGTCAGAGCTACGTCACCTTTACGAGCTCGATGCGGGGATCGGCTATATGTATGGGTGGTTTCTCTCTAGAAATGAGATGGAAGGTCAGGTTTTAGACTGTTCTCAATAAATGGGTTACCTTGCCACTCTGACCTTCCAACAATACCTGACACTTAATCGGCCTAATTATTTGTCGGATTATATCGTTATAGCAGTTAAAATTCACGATCGATAATATGTAAAACGTATTAAAAGTATTAAAAGAAAAAATAATAATAAACCCCGACATATAATCAATATTAGCGTTTTTCGACGCAGTAATATTTTTTACGATATAAAACTAAAACTTATAGAATTAGGAGTTACTTATAGAAAAAATTAGAATTAAATCAAATGCTATAATTGCAATAAAATAAAACATAAAATAACATAGTATAAAATACTTTAAAAATCCCGTTGAAATAACTGGAAACCTATATCCGAAAGATAATTTAAAAAAGATCAGAAAAACAAAGGCAGATTTATTAATACGATTTAGCCTAAGTATATACCAGATTCCCTATAGCGAAAAATCTAATAAAAAATGCGAGAACCTAAAAAACTAGCTTAATAAATATCGCGAACATAATAAGACATATTATAAGGATAATTACGCAAATATTAAAATTGGATAAAAGAAATCTGTCCCGGAAGCCTTAATCGATACGGCAAAATACATGTCATATAGTGCCGACGACCAAAATATTCCGATTACGAAAAAAAGAAATAATATATTTACGGAGGGATTACCCGCATATATTACAAAAAATTCCATTTTCCAAACCGTATCGTAAACAATAAAAACGATAAATAATAATATCGATATTTTCGAATCATAGCCTTAGGAAAAGTTCAATAGCTAGCCGAAGCAAAAAGCTAGCTCGAAAAAAAGTAGTACCCGTAGGAAAACCCCTTTTCTTATTATTAATAATATAATAACTAAATGGAAAAAGGGTTAATTTAACGTATAATAAAAAACACTGCCAGAAAGCTATTACAAATTTTCATTTTTAATTAATGTTTATTATAAACTTTTACGAAAAAAACACTATTAAGAAAAGAATACGTTAATTTATAAACGAAGTCTAGAACGATAATTAAAATAATGTATAATAGAATATAACTAAAAATATAAAAAAACAATTTATTCGATAAAAAAAATTTATAATAGAATTAAAAATAATTAATATAATTCGAAGAAACAGTACGCCGGTAATAATAATAAATACAACAGCTTAACGCGTTAAATATAAAAACATGGATAAAATTAGATAAATTCGAACAAAAATTAAAAAAAAGGTTACTTATCAAGGAGCCGCAGAATAACGAAACCTAAAGAAATTAAAAGGAATTTTTATAAAAGGCTTTAAACGCGACGATAAAAAAAGTTAATAACTTTATTACTTAAATATACGAATTAAAACATAGTAATATATCGCATTAGTAAATTATAAAGCTCAAAGCGGAAATTATATTATACCAAATATAATTAATAAGCTTAAACTGCCATCAAAATACAAGTTAAAACCTTATATAACGAAAAATATCAAAAGTTGAGAATTCGCTTACGATAGCAGGAAAATTATATATGAAATTAATTATTTCGAGATTTTTTTTAAAAAAGATACCAAATAATCGATTTTGATATCGTTTTATTTCACAATTACGATATAATCTTAGAATTATTATAAATACGTTAATACGGAATTTTAATTAACGAAAACACTGGCCAAATAAAATTTATTTTACTTTTTGTTCATAAACGAAAAAAAATTAAGATTTTAATACTTAATCGAAAATAACGACGAATATAAATATAAGAATACAATAGAAATTTTACTATTTAAAAGGACAAAACATAAGAAAAAAACGGGTACCAGAGAAAAATACGACGTGTCGTTATTATTATTAAAGCAAAATTAAAGTAGTTAAATAACGATTTAAAATACCAGCTCCAAAAGTCAAAAAAACTGACTAATATAATTACCATAATACTATAGATATAAGTATCTCTTTAGAACGGAATTCGATACGAAATTATTAAAACGTAGCGAATAAAATTATAAGATAATTTTTTAAAAAAGAATTTCGACGAAGTTTTACGCTATTTACAACTTTAGGGGAAACGAGTTATATATTCTTAGAAAATCTCTAGAAATTCGGTTAAAGAAAAAATAAATTCGATTTTTGAAATTACTAATAAAGTATTTAATATTTTTCGTGCCTAAAAAGAATTAAAAGTTACGACTTGTAATTAATTATCGATAATTAAACGACGTTACTTTTAAAAATCCAATATTATTACCTTTAATTACGGAAATAAAAAACCGATTTTACGGAATCAAATAATTTATAATATTCGATCTTAGAAATAAATACAATATTATTAAACTTAAAAAAGGACATAAATAGAAAATAATTTTCAAAACAAAATACGGATTATTTAAATATTTGGTTATATTAATAAGACTTACAAACGTACTAGTAATTTTCTAACAGATAATAAATTATATGTTACGAAAATACCTCGACATTTTTATCGTTTGTTATTTCGACGACATTTTTATTTTTTCAAAAACGGAAAAAACATATACAAAATACGTTTATAAAAATTTTTAACCTTTATAAGACGTAAAACTATTTATTAATGCAAAAAAACTTAATTTTACAAATAAAACGTAAAATATTTGGGACATATTATTACCTTAGAATATATTAAGATAGATTCTAAAAAATCGCTGTAATCATAAAATAGCAAACGCCAATAACGAATAAGGAGGTACAGGTATTTCTGGGATTCGCCAATTACTATAGAAAATTTATTCGAAATCTTAACAAAATAACTATACCCTTAACGAACTTTACGAAAAAAAAGTTCAAATAGACGCCAAATGTCGAAAAATCATTTTAGGATATTAAAGATATAATTGTTAACAAACCAATATTAATTATATACGATTTAAATCGTTCCGTTAAATTAAAAACCGATATTTTAAATTATACGTTAAACGTAATAATCGGATAATGAAATAATTAAAGCAAATTATACCTTATTATCTTTTTTTCGTAAATATTAAAAAGAACCGAATTTAATTATAGCATTTTAAATAAGGAATTGATAATTATTATTATAGCATTTCGAAAGTTTAAGCATTTTTTAAAAAGAAATTTATACTAGGTTAAGGTTTATACGGATTATCAAAATCTTATCCGATTTATTACGACTAAGAAACTTACAGGACAATAACTTCGTTATACAGAAAAATTGGCGAATTTCGATTTCGTTATTATTCATAAAAAAGGTTTAGAAAATGGCAAAGTAAATAAAAACTTTAAGCAAACGACTAAACCTCGAAAAAAAATTGATTAAAATTAGTTATATAATTTTGAATATTATTATAAAAGAAAATTTACGCTTATAACAAATTATAATAATTCGGGCAGTACCTTTCAATATATATCAAAAAATCCAGCAGTGTAACGATAATTTTCAAAAAGATTAAAAAATAAATAAAATACAAATTCCGGAAAAATACCAAAAAGGTTTAACGCGAAAACTATACGGATATTAATTATACGGATATTTAGAAATTTATAAAACCCTAAAACGGCTTTAACGTATATATTCCTTTTTTAAAATGAAATTAACGGTATAAAAAATTATATCATAATGCAATATTTACATTAAAGCAAAAATTCGATAACATAAACTATATAGAAAATTATAGCTATTATTAATTTCAAAACGATTATAATATTTAATTATATTCGATTTCATTATTAAATTTCCTTTATCAAAAATTCCAATTACACAAAGATATTACGATAACATTTTCGTAATCGTTAATTAATTTACGAAATCTTTTTATTTTTTTTACTATATTACGAAAATATAAACGCTAAATAAATAATATATATTTTTAAGATATACCTTAAATATATACGAATTATTAATGGAAATTATTTCAAATAAAGGATCGATATTCGTATTCAAATTTTGGCAAAATCTTATAATATAAATCGGCCTTAATTATAAGTTATTTAACATATTTAAACTTTAAATAAATAAATAAAACAAATTAAACCTTAAAAATTTACTTATAATATTATATTAATTACGAATAAAATAATTAAGTTGAGAAATTACTAATCGAATAATTAACTTATAATATCAGTTATTATAAAAATATTAAAATAATAGCAGCGAACGCAAATTTTAGGTTTATTTTAGAAATTTACAAAGAAATACGTAATAACAATTTAATTAATATTAAATTAATTTTTATATCAAAATAATTACGATAGTTAGATTAAAAGATAAAAACAAAATTAAAATTCGCACAAAATTAAATAAGTAAATACTATAATTAAAGAAGTTAAAAAAAATTAATTTTCGGAAAAAGAAATGGTTTTTTTCGTTACTAAACATATTTAAATAAAACGATCTAATAAAGGTTTCGATTTCAAATATATCGGTTTATATAAAATTATCAAAAGAATTTTAGAAAATAATTATTAATTAGAATTTGTATCAAAATTTAAATTCTATTTAATGTTTTACACTTTTTTATTCGAATTAACAGCAGATATAATTAAGGTATATATAATATAAAACGATATAGAAATAAAAGACGAATAAATATACGAAATGGAGGAAATTTTCAATATACGGAAATAAAACGGATTTACTTAATACTTAATTAAGTAAAAAAAGCACCCGAATTTCGAGAATACCTAAGAACCCGCTAAGAACCTTATTAACGCCTAACGCCTGTTAAAAAACTTTTATTAGTAACGCCGAAATTAGCAGGATTAAAAGTTCCTCAATCGGTAAACGATTAATCGATGGAATTAAAGTTGGATTAATTTAAAAAAAATTACGACCTTTGCCAATATAGCTTAAGCGACCTTTAATTCGGCCTGTTTTTTTAACCTTTTAACTTATTTAATTCCTTTAAGGACCGAAGCTTACGAAATAGCATACATATTATACGGTCGGCCTATAATTTTTATTGTTTTCGAAAATAACACACTTTAACTTACGTTTATTCCGTTTTTTTCTTAGTTTTCTTAAGTTTCGTTTTAATTTTAAGGTAATTAAAAACGAGTTTTTTAAGTTAAAGAGTAAAAAATCGTTAATATTATAAAGACCTTAATTTTCCATTATATATTTTTTATACCGGAAAATATGTAACGAAAAAATATGAAAAAATAATAATCTGTAACGAATATAATAAGAATATATCGGCATATTTCTAATTCGAAAAATAATTAATTTAAGTAAGTTATTTCGTTTTTTTGTTTTTCTGTTAATTAGTTTTTAATACGGCCCGACATAATGGCAAAAAAAGGACTTATAAAAAAATTTTTCGAGGCGAAAATTATAAAAAAGAAGGATCGTATTATGGCCTAACGAGTTACGGCCTTAGGAAACGGTCGTAACAAGAAAATAACTAAGTTATGTGGATCAAGTTACGTAATAGTTTGATAAGATCGATCGTAAAGGCAATAAAGCCAAGTTCGATAAGTCGGAAAAATCAAGTATAATATACTTATTATTTTTAAAATTTAAATAATTTTAATTTGTAATAATAATTCGTTACTTAAAGCGCCTTTAGTATTACGAGACGTAATACGATTACTATATTTATTGTTCAGATTCTTACGATATTTCTGCCAATATAAACTCGTACGACTAAAGTTTAATAATTAGTTAAACCTCCTAGCCGTCACAACATTCTAAAGCCTTTTAACAACGTAACAACGTATTTTTTGATAAAATAAAGCTATCTAGGTTATTTAGCTTTACGCTGCCTTTTTTTAGCAGGCTGCTTTTCAATATAACTATTAATTGGGATCTAATCGCCAGCCTTTATAGGCCTTAAACGTTTAATAGCTTTATCTTTAGCCGATCTAATATTTAATAAATTCGCAAAAATCATATTCGGTTATTTAATAACAATTTAGCGTTTGCGATTTTCGTATTTTTCGAATTTCGTTTGTAAAAGTTAATTATTATGGCGAAAAATGGCATTTTCGATATTAAGATTATGAAGCCCTTTAACAACTTTAATTATTACCTTCCGTACATCGCGAAACGCCTTCGCTTAATTACGTAAGGCCGTTCGTATGCTTTTTCGTAACTTTAGAGCTTTATAAGAAATATATACGATTTCGTTCTAGCTGTTAATTATTTGTTCTAGGGGTATTTTCGGCTTAGAGGTTAGTTAAGGTGCTATTTCGAGGTTTTTTAACATTATTTTGGGTTTGAAAAAAAATAAGCCGGTATAACGTTATCCAGTTTTGATATTTTTGTCGATAAAAGCAATCTCGACAATTTTGCGATACATTTTTAATATACGGCGTTTATATTCAAAAGTTATTACGAACAATCCGCCGGCTTCCCACAAAGCGATACGATATTCCTTTTTAGATACGGAAAATACGGTAACGTTAAATAGCTAAAAATTACTATTCGAATAAAGTGGAAAATATATAAAGGTAACCTTATTTTTAAAGCATTTCTATTTAAAAGTAAAGAATACGTATATAATATAGTTATTTAAAATAAATAACTGTTATTTATTATAGAAACGAGGCTCAATGTCTGAAAGAAAAAGATTTAATTATTTTAACGTAATAACGTTATTAATTTACCTTTTCGGAATTAACGTATATTCGGCTTTTTTGATATTTTTGGGTAGTTATTATATTTGAATAATAAAACTATTAAAAATATATGCGGCCGTACTTTTCCCGTATATAAAGCCGATATATTCGAAAATAGATACCTATAACGTTACTTTAGATTTTTTAAGTTTCGCGCGAACCGTTTCTAAAAATCCTACGACCGTTTTATTAGCTTATTTCCTTTTTTGGACGCCCGTTTTATTCATATTATACTCGTTCGCAGGCTTAATTTTTGTTACGGCCTAGTTATCCGTTATGACGGCTATGCGGTTTAACCAACTATTAAACCTTAAGTCGACGGGTTTATGTTAGCAGAAGTATCGTAGGAATCTGAGCAATAAATACAGTAATCGTATTACGTCTTTTAATATCTTGTAATTGCAAACCATTAATATTAATAAGTGTTACAAGTTAAAGTTATTTAAATTATGGAATAATAAGCGTATATATTTTTCTGGCTTATCGACTTACTATCAGTAAGCTGGTGATCCGGCTTACTGGATTACCATCAGTAAGCTGGTGATCCGGCTTACTGGATTACCATCAGTAAGCTGGTAATCCGGCTTACTGGATTACCATCAGTAAGTTAGTAATCTGTTACGTAACCTGATTTATATAGTTTTCTTAGCCTTTTCTGCTGCAATCGTTTCTGGAGGCCGTAATTTGTTAAGTCGTAATACGATTTTTCTTTTCCCAAAATCTTGCCTTTAAGATTTTTTTTTCTTCTGGTAAGTTTTTCCGTATACCTTTAATATGTCCTTTAGTATATCCAAGCGTTATTCCTGCAAATCCGAATAGCAACTTACTTTGATTAATTTAATTAAATTCGAAGGTTTTGATGCGATACCTTATTTTTTTATTCCGTTCGGTAACTTAATTGTTAAATAATGAACGGGGTTTTTCGTTATAAGGAATATGTTCGCCGAGGTCGTTTATGCGATAAGACAGAAATCCCTGTTTTTATAATTAATCGGTATATCGCGGAATCGAAAAGGTTAAAAAAAAGAAATTAAAGGCCGAAAAATCCTTATCCGAAGTTTTTTCGCGTTTTTTTCGTATACGTTATTAACGTTAATATTATTAATTTTAAGGTGCAAAATTTATTAATCGTACCCTTTAATCTTTAGACGATTTTAACGATTTTACGTAAATGAAATTAAAGTTTGTAGTCGAAATACAGGTCTTAAGTAAGGTAAACGTTATTAATTGGAATGCGGTAAATTAAGAGTTTTTTTGGATTTTGTAAATTAGAATACCATTATTTCGAGTAATTCCGTTATTACCGGTGAAAATTCTTTAATAAACGCTAGGCGCTAATAAGGTTTTTGGCGGGTTCCTAGGTGTTTTCGGAGTTTGGGTGTTTTTTTATTTGATTAAGTATTAAGTAAGTCCGTTTTATTTTCGTATATCGAAAGTTTTCTTTATTTCGTATGCCTATTTATTTTTTTATTTTTATATCGTCTTGTACCGTATGCATTTTGATTGTATTTGTTATTAATTTAAGTAAGAAAATATGAAAAATTAAATAGAATTTTATTTTTGATAAAAGCTCTAATTAGTAATTATTTTTTAAGATTTTCTTGGCGATTTTATATAGACTGATATATTTAAAATCGAGTTTTTTATTAGGTCGTTTTGTTTAAATGTTTTTGATAGCGAAGAAAACTATTTCACTTTTTTCGAAAATTAATCCCTTTAACTTTTTTTAATTATAATATTTCTTTATTTAATTCCGTACGAATTTTAGTTTTGTTTTTATTTCCTGATGTAATTATCGTAATTGTTTTAACGTAAGGATTATTTTGATATTAATTGAACCGTTATTACATATTTTTTTATAAATTTTTAAAATAAAACCAAAATTAGCGTTCGTAGGTATTATCTTAATATTTTTATAATAGTTGGTATTATAGGTTAATTATACGATCGGTAATTTCTTAACCCAGTTATTTTGTTCGTAACTAATGTAATATCGTAAGTAAATTTTTAAAATTTGATTTATTCGCTTTATTTATTTATTTGTTTAAGGTTTAAATACGTTAAATAATTTGTAATTTAAGCTGATTTATATTATTAAGCCTTGCCAAAATTTCGATATAAATATTAATTTTTTATCTGATATAATTTTTATTAGTAATCTATATATGTTGAAAATATGTTTAAAAAAATATATACCTATTATTCGGCGTTTATATTCTTATAATATGGTACAAAATAGGAAGATTTCGTAAATCGATCGACGATTACGAAAGTATTATCGTAATATATTCTTATAGCTGGATTTTTTAATATAGGAAGTTTAATAATAAAATCGAATATAATTCAAATACTATAATCGTTTTGCGATTAATAATAACTATATTTCTTTATATAGTTTGTATCGTCGAGTTTTTGTTTTGGCGTAAATATCGTATTGCCGTATAATTCTTTGTATTATTTATTTTATTTTAAAAAAGGAATATATGTATTAAAAGTTTTTTAAGATTTTATAAATCCTTAGATATTTATATAATTAATATTTGTATATTTTTCGTATTAACTCCTTTTAGTATTTCTTCGGTATTTGTATTTTATCCGTTCTTTAATTTTTTAAAAGACCGTTATTATACTGTTAAATTTTCTAATGCATATTGCTAGGTACTGCCCGAATTATCGTTATCTGTCGTAAGCGTAAATATTTTTTTATAATGGTATCGAAAATTGTATAATTAATTTTAACTAATTTTTCTTTAAGGTTTAATTACGTATTTAAGGTATCCGCTTTGTTGTTTTTTAAGTTTTTCTTATGGATAATAACGAAATCGAAATTCGCTAATTTTTCCGCGTAACGAAATTATCGTTTTATAGGCTTTTTGGTTGTAGTAAATCGGATAAGATTTTGATAATCCGTATAAACCTTGATCTGATATAAACTTTCTTTTGAAAAATACCTAAATTTTCGAAATATCATAATAATGGCCATAAAATTTTTATTTGGAATATCGTAATTAAACTTAATTCTTTTTAATTTATACGAAAAAAATATAATAAGATATAATTTGCTTTAATTTTTTCGTTATTTAATTATTACGTTTAACGCATAATCCGAAATATAGGTTTTTAATTTAACGAAATAATTTAAATTATATATAATTAATATTAATTTATTAATAATTGCATGTTTAATATCTTGAAATACTTTTTCCGTATTTGACATTTATTTTAACTTTTTTTTTCGTAAAATGTATTAAAAATATAATTATTTTGCTAAAATTTCGAATAAACTTCCTGTAATAGTTGGCGAATTTAAAAAATGCCTATACCTTTTTAACTATTATTAACGTTTATTATTTTATAACTGCAGTAATTTTTTAAAATTTATTTTAATATGTCCTAGAGTAATAATATATTCTAGATATTCCATTTTTTATTTATAGAATTAACTTTTTTTTTGCATTAATAAGTAACTTTACGTTTCGTAAAATTTGAAAAACTTTATAAACGTATTTTACGTATATTTTTTCTGTTTTTGAAAATATGAGAATGTCGTCGAAATAGCAAACGACGAAAATATTAAGGTATTTTTACAGTATATAATTTATTATTCGCTAGAAAATTACTGGTGTGTTCGTAAATTGTATTAATATAATCAAATATTTAAATAATCCGTATTTCGTTTTAAAAATTATTTTTTATTCGTATTTTTTTAATTTTAACCAGGTTATATTTATTTTTGTGATTAAATACTATAAATTCTTTAGTTTCGTAAAATTAATTTTTAATTTCCGTAATTAAAAGTAATAATATTTGATTTTTAACGGTAATATCATTTAATTGTTAATAATTAACCATAAGTCGTAATTTTTCGTTTTTTTTAATATAAAAAATATCGGATATTTTGTTAATGATTTAAAAAGTTGAATTTATCCTTTTTGTAGCCGATTTTCTTAATATTCTTTGAAAATACATAATTCGTTTTCGTTAAAATTATAAATAAGATAAAACTTTGTTAAAGATCTTTTTTTAAAAATTATTTTATAATTTTATTTGTTTTATTTTAATAATTTTATATCGAGTTCTTTTTTAAAAAGCTGCTTATATTTGTAATATTAAAAGTTTTCAGCCGTGGTGTCCCTTATTCCAAGTGACAAAAACCAATACACATAACGTAAAACAAACATAAAGAAACGAACTAATAAATAATAAATACAAATGAAGTATATAAAGATACCAAAAATTCTAATATTTTACATTACATAATAAGATAAATATAGATATTAATTCCATATTTACAAAATGGCATTACAAATCATATTACTAAGCCAATTATTCCAGGCAGCAATACCGACCCAGATATTAATACCTAATAACTTAAAATCACTTCTTGATTTTATTATCTCAGATATATTAAAAACGGCTATAAATAATTAGCTTTTTAAAAGATAACTAATTAACTTTTTCGACTTCGAAACAAAAGTTGCCAGTACCGCATAAACCATACCAAATATACGAAAAAGCTCCCTAAAATTAATTTTAAAGGACCTACTTATCGACAATACGGGCCGATTTAGATTAACGGCAAAATTTATCTTTTTGACATACCCGAAATACCACCTGGATTTACAAAAGTTTATCGCGGAAATTAACAAATTTAATTTTTAACAATATTACGCAGTCCGCGAAAAATACAAAAACGGCACTTTATACTTTTACGTAATCAAAAAGTAAGTACAAAAAAAAACCTAAAAAAACTCCCGTTATTTTAATATTAAAAGTTTTTACCTAAATATCGTTAAAATACGTAATAAGTTAACGGCTTAACGTTATTTCTATAAAAATAAAAAACGTTTAATTTATATTGGCGGCGACATAACGGAACCGAAATTTTTAAAAAAAAAAATCAAAAAAGATTTTTGGTTAATAGCGACGATAATTATTAACCGAAAGGAATTTGTTTTTTGCTTTAAATCGGATGTATTTAAGGAGCAAATATTTAATTACGGCAACGTACGTTTTTATATGGACGACCATTTCAAACCCCCGGTATTAACATATATTCCACCTAAATTTAAAGGAATATAGGACCTACTAAAAGAAATTTCCGATTAGATTAAAAAAATTTTGAAAAACCTTTTACGTAAGTTAGGATTTTGATTAAAAATTACCTCTTCCCTATTTCTGGGGGCTAACCCCCCCTTAAATGCCCCCCCTCCTAAAAGTTCGCTAAGGTTTACCGGAAAGAGGGAAAAAGGACCTCCTTAGGAACGCCAGTAACGGAACGATAACCAAAGGTGGCCGCAAACGGCCCTCCCTGGCAGGGGCCTAAAATAATAACGTAAACTAGGTAAACTTTAAAATTAACGGAAAAATAATACGTCCGAAATCGTTATATTTATATAAAAAGATACGTACATATAAAATAACATAAATATGTTTATTAAGACCTTATATTTATATAACAAAAAAATAAAATATTATTTTTATATTATTTTTATTTAATTAATATATAATAATAAATAATATACCCTTATACGATAAATAAATGCTAAAATATTACAAATAAATATTCAGCTATTAATAAAAATTTTCCGTTACGGACAAATACGTACGGAAAATATACTTTCTTAATTAAGGCCTATTATGTATATATTTAACTAACGAAAACCTAAGATTATATATAAAAATGGATATAAAATAAATAAAAAAATTACATTTTTATAAAAATATAAAACCTTTTGCTGGTAAAAATAAAAAAAAACAAAAATACCAGATAATAAAATAAAGGTATTAAATTTATTTTTAAAAAATATAAAAAACGACGATAATTATTAATATTAAATATTTAATTTTTTTTTAATAAAATATAGCCCAAATATTTTCAAATTTTATTACGGATAACGCATATTTTGTAATACGATTCAAAATAATAATAAAAACCTTCGATTAACCCGATTATTTATTTAATAAAATATCAGGCCGAAAAAGAACCCGAAATTAGGAGCCCAAACGCTTATGCGTTAATAATTTACCTTTATCCTTAAAATTAATATTTATTAAAAATAAATCGGATAACCGAGAAATACGTTTAACAAAAAAAGCGGAAACATAAACCATAATAAGGAAATAAATATTGAAATTAACCTAAATATCCTTAATAATATGCAAAAAACTATTAACATTATTCCTAAATTCCAATTTCCGTAATATTCGAATATAAATATTAAAAAGTCGATTTTTTAAACTATTAACCCCATAAATAAAACGTTTATTATAAATCTTATTAACGAAAACGCGTTTTTTAACGTTACGCCAAATAAGCCAATAAATAAAGGCTTTAGGTTTTATATATTTCAAAATAATATTATCGCTAAATAAAAACTTAAATACGTAAATATCGGTAACCCTAATAGGACCAAAAAAACGCCTAATAGCATTAAATAAACGTTAACAAATAGAAAACCTAAAAACAAAAATATTATTACCTGGATTATTATAAGCCTGAATAATTAAAACGCGCATAATATAATTGCGCGATGCAATAATATTGAAATCCAACCAAACGCCGTTAATAATAATAATTCGCATAATCCGATTATCGGACCAATAAACCTTATTACCAAAAACCAAAAAAAAAACAAAATCCGAATTACCCGTATAAATAATAAGCGGGTACCGAATCTTATTAAATTATTCCATAAATTTTTTAACGTAATAATTAATAAAAGTAATTTTTCGCATAACCCGCGTAAACCGATAAAATACGCGCAGATAATCGAAATGCCGGCAATAACCGCCTAAAAAACCTTTAAACATAATAATAAAAAAATCGTAATACGGCTAAAAAGGATAATTATCATAAAACTAATCCGAAAAAAAATACCATAAAATAAAATTTTCAAAACGTTCCCCATTTAACTTACGAATACGAAACGCAAAGGGAGGAAAAAATAATTTCGAAAAAATAAATTAATTATCTTTAGGGATACGGCGACGATAAGGTAAAGGCCTTTTAGTACAGTCAAAACCCCAAACCTTATAACCAGCAATATATTAACGCGGAAAATAAGTAAATGAATTAACCAGAAAACGTTAGTAACGACGTACGTATCCAAAGTAACGAATAATACCGTACCGACAATTAGGATAAAACTTAGGACGATAGCGGCAATAGCGACGATAAGGATAATACGGACGACAATAACCGAACATAATATTAAAAAAAGTTCGAAAAAAGATTTAATGAATAAAGAAAAGCAAAAATTGAGTAAACAGAAAAAAAAAGAATTTATAAATAAAGTAAATAGTACTTATGCGCAAAAATACGAGACTTGGCGCATATGTTAAGATTAAGCCAAAAAAGGCCAAACCCGAAAAAGCAAGCTAGATTTAAATACGAGCCTTGGCGCATCCATTAGCGCCGGAAGAGCTGATACCCAATATACGGACACCAGCGCTAAAAAGTCCTACGCTTCCCATTGGTAAGACACCAAAACAAAACCGGAATCCCAGATATCCGATTGGTGCATACCCTAGTAAGACATCAAAACACCACGGCTGTAATATTAT
Organism: Monosporascus cannonballus; assembly: GCA_004154925.1. Taxonomy (NCBI): domain Eukaryota; kingdom Fungi; phylum Ascomycota; class Sordariomycetes; order Xylariales; genus Monosporascus; species Monosporascus cannonballus. The sequence continues at coordinate 108,045 of QJNS01000034.1, read as the reverse complement.
AACAATATATTAATTAGATTTTTTAATTCCTAAGGTTATAATTTTTTTTATTTTAAATCGTTATTTAGTTACCTTAATTTTGTTTTCATAATAATAATAATATGTTATATTTTTTTTAATATTTGTTTTTTTTTTCTTATATTTTGTTCCTTTAGGTAATAAAATATTTATTTTGTTTTTATGTTTGCATTTGTCGTTATTATCGATCGAATATTAAGATTTTAATTTTTTTTTCGTTTATTAATAAGGAATAAAACAAATTTTACCTAATTAGTTTTTCCGTTAATTAAAATTTATATTATCGTATTTATGGTAATTTTACGATCATATCGTAATTTCCGAACAAAATATTATCGAAATTAATCGTTTAATATCGTTTTTTAATAAATCTTTCGAAATAATTAATTTTGCGTATAATTTTTCTGTTATTATAAGCAAATTCCTAACTTTCGATATTTGTCGTTATATATGGTTTTAATTCATATCTTTATAATAATCTAAATTTATTAACTATATCCAGTATAATATAATTTTCGCCCAAAGTTTCGTAATTTATTATTGCGATATATTGTTACGTTCAGAAGGAACTCCACTGGGCCCAAAGGAGGCCCAGGAAATTAGAAACGCTCGGGATCTCCACCTTCCATCGGATAAACCTCGGGTCTCTGTCAATCTCCAAAGACACCAGGAAATTCGTAAACGACAAACACCATGGTTTCTCGAAATCCCCAGAAATCATGAAAAATATAAAGGATAAAAAGGATATATAAGGTTTGGATTTTTTATATAAATAATTACTTACCTAATTTCGTGTTTTAATTATTAATTTAAGCTTTTAATTAAAAGTAATTATACCGTTTTTAATTAAAGGAAAAATATTTAAATCTTTTTAATAAAAAAATTATTAAATTATTTTTCGCCTTATTATTACCTACAAATCAAAATCCTTTTTAGATATTACTTATACCTTTAGGTAAATATATAACAGGTTCGTTATATTTTAATAATTCCTTAATTAATAACCGACGAATAATTTAAGGCCTAATTAAGCATAAATTTTCCTAAACTTAATGCAAATAATAATATAAAATAATGTTCAGAAAATAAATAATATACCCGATTTCCGTTATTAGCTAATAAAAAATCAGTAACAAAACTAAACGATTTATCACTTATTAAAAAAGTTTTCCAACTAATAAATAATATAACATCCCTTATTACTAAATCTTAAGGAAACCCTTTTTCCTTTTAACCCCAGCAATAGCCTTTACCCGCAAAAAAAATAATTAAGGTATAAAGAAATAAAACAAATAAAAAAGAAAAAGAATATCCGGTTAAAAAATTAAAAAAAAAGGTACTAAAACGCTAAATTGAAAAAAAAACTTATTATAGAAAAATAACTGGACCTTCTGGCCCAAAAGGTCAAAAGCCTAAAAAAGGAGAATATTCGGCTCGCCAAAGAAAAAAAACCGGCTTTTCCATAATTTGGCTTTCCAAAGGGACGAAGCCAAGGGGCTGGCTACCGACCACCTTCGTTAAACACAAGACAAATACCAGAAAAAACTTCGATTTTACCATTGTTCGGCGCAAACCGGATACGGGAAAAAACTGTTCCATTTTTTAGTTATTACGGAATACCAGACGTCAAGGGTTACAAGCCAACTCCCCCTAAGCCTTACGATAAATTAAAAAATCTTAATAAATTTTTAATTCAGGCCAGATTTTACCTTAAATTTTACGAAAATTCTTTAACGGAGAATTATCAAAAAGTAATAATTATCTCCTAGTTATTAACCGGACGAATCCAAAAATAGTTCGAACTTATTTTAACGGATTATTTTAAAAAATAAATACGGGCTTTATTCGGAAATCTTAATAAAAAATAATATATAATTAAATAATTTTATTTTTTTTGCCAGATTAAATTAATATCTAAATATACGATCGAATTTAACCGCTTAATAATTATTTTAAACCTATTTAAAAGTACGTTATTTTATTCTTATTATAATAACTTAAAACTTTAAATTAAGGACAAAATATATATAGAACTTAAAATAAAATCCTTTATAAAATATACCGATAAGGTTATTATTGCCGACCGTCGTACCTTTAATCGGTATTTCGAAAAAAAAGGAACCGGCAAACGAAATAACAATAAGGGCTTTAACAGCCGAACTAAGAAAAATAAAAATAAGCCTCAAAAAAAAACAAATTCTATTTCGAAAAAGCCTAAAAAAAACAAATTTAAAATAGAATATTTTAATTATGGCAAAAGGGGATATTTCAAAAGCGAATGCCGTTTTTCCGCCAAAAGAAACTTTAAGAAAAAAGGAATTCCTTAACCTTAGAAAAAAATCAGAATAACCGAACAAAAAACCGACAATAAGGTAGAAAAAAAGGAGAAAAAAGTTAATTCGATTTTTTCCTAGCCAGAATTTATTATTACTACAATTATTTAAATTCCGAACGATATCCTAAAATACGAAAATTATCTAATTTGCCAAAACTTTAAGGTTAAAGCTTATAAATATTACCCAGGATAAACGGCTTCCAAAATAACCATAAAGCTAGGATACTAATACTACCTTAATTCCCAGAAATATAAGATGTATATAGAAAACGGTTAATTTCGACCAGATATTAATAATTATAAATAATTATCCCCGGAACTTTATAAGTTCCTAAAATATACCATTTACCAGAAAACGTTATCGGTAAACCTTTATAACTTATTATATTTTTCCGCCTGCTATTAGAACGATTATTTCGTTTATTTCCGAACTAAAAAAAAAATAGCTTTTGGCCCGGATAAAATAATAAAACCCTTACCGAATAAAATAATAAATGCCGATATACAGAAATCTTACGATAACCAGAATATCCAAGGTTTTATTATATGCACCTTAAATCAAAACGGAATTAAAAGGTTATACCGTAAGGATATTTATGTTATTCTCCGATGCTTTACGTTTAACATAAGCTCCTAAATATAAGAACACCTTCTTTAAAGAATTACTTCTTTACTCCTATAACCTAGAAAATATAAAATTAAAGGATAAACCAAAAAAAGAATTAAATTTTGAAGCCCCAGTGCAAGTACGGCAAAAAAATATGGTTCCGGTATAAGAACGACTAATATACCAAATATATTGTTAGAAAAACTTGCAAATAAAGGCTTACTTAAATCGGAAATTATTAAAAATCAAAAAATTACAAAGGCTTTCGAAAATAAGGTATCGAAAAGCCTTAATTAATAAGACCTTATACGAAATAACAAAAAGAACGCGTAACCAGATTAAGATCCCCTTTTGATATAAAGGCAAAATGCTTAAGGCCATAATTAATTCCGGAGCAAAAAATAATTTTATTTCTCCCGTAATAACGGAAAAATATCAGATTCCCTAAAAATATAAGTTAAAATTTTACAAATTACATACAATGGACGGCAGCCTATTTACTTACGAAAACGGACGAATTTTTCGAGAAATTAAAAAATTCTTCGTATAGATTTAAGGATACCAAAAATGGATTTTGTTAAATATTGCCGATATCTCCGGATACAACATTATCTTAAGAATGCCATAATTTAGATTTAATAATCTATATATTAATTGGAAATATTAAATATTTTTATGGGAAAATAAGCCACCCGAAGAAAATAATTAAGAAATTTATTATATTATTAAGGAAATCCAGATTACAGATTAACCTTTTACAGTACTACCTAAGTATCGACGGTTCAAGAAATTATTTAAGGATAAAAAAAATCACGAATTATTACCTTATAGCTAATAGGATTACAAAATACCCATTAAAGAAAAATACCATTTTAAACTTTATAAAATTTACCATATAAACCTTAATAAATTAAAGGCTTTATAAAAAAATATTTAATTCGATTTAAAAAAAATATATCTAACCTTTTAATTCCCCAATTAGATATCCCGTTTTTATAGTACCAAAAACTAAAGATAAAAAGCAAAAAATTAACGAAAACGAAAACCTAGTTTTTAAAAATATAATTAATTATAAATAATTAAACGATATTACAATTAAAAACGGATATTTTTTAATCCTTATAAATACGTTAAAAAAACGCTAACAAAATAAAATAATTTATTGCATTTAATTTTTAAAACGGTTATTACCGTATTAAAATAATTAAAATAAAAAAAATAAAAAACGGCATTTAAAACGATATATGGACTTTACGAATATAAAGTAATGCCCATGGGATTTACTAATGCTCCCGCCAATTTTTAACGCTTAATTATAATTACGTTTAAAACGTTTTTGGACAAATTTGTATTTATTTATTTCGATAATATCCTTATTTATTCCGAGATTCTGGAAAAATATAAAAAATACGTTGCCCAAATACTTAAGATTTTAAATAAAGCAAATATCCGAATTAACCCAGTTAAAAGCATATGGCATACGTAAAAACTAGATTTTCTGGGATATACTTTTACCCCCGGCCAAATTCAGATTTAACGCTTTAAGATAAAAACAATTAAGGACTGGCTTATCCCTAATAAGGCGACCGTTATAAATATCCAGCAGATTTTAAAATTTACGGATTACGTACGCGGCCTAATTAAGGGATATAAAAATATAATTAGGCCTTTAACGAAATTTACTATTAAGGAATACGTTAAGAAAAAATTCGAACTTTTAAAAAAAGTAAAAAAAGCGTTCCGGGAATTAAAAAAAACAATTACTAACGGACTTATCGTAAGGATGCCAAATCTAGATAAAACGAAACAACTAAAAACAGATATTTCAAAATATATCTTAAGCGCAATTTTGGAATAGTAAAAAAGTAACGGCAAATAATACTTAGTGGTATATTATTTTAAAGCATTCCGAAATACAAAATTTAAATATTAGATTTACGACAAAAAGTTATTAGTAATTATTAATGCTTTTAAGGAATAAAAACTTTTCCTTAACGGAATAAAAGAATCTTTCGATATTTACTTTAATTATAAAAATCTTACGTAATTTATAACAGCCCAAAAACTAAATAAACGACATAAAAAATAATGGATTTTTTTATCCAGATTTAACTTTAAAATACATCATATCAAAAGAAAGGAAAATATCCAAATAGATATTTTTAATCGTAAAGGAGATTACGATTTCAAAATTCCAAAAAAATATATAAATATTACAATATAATAAAGATAGAACTATATATTTGTATGAAATAATGAAAAAATTAATTACTAAACTTTTAATACGGTTCCGGAATTTTTACGATATAAAAAAAAACAAAAGGAAATCCAGCAGCTAAAAGGACAACCCAAAAATTAATTATTGTATTATAATAAAATCTATATTCCTAAAAATTAACAAAAATAATTCGTAAAGGAATTCCATAAGGACCTATTATATAAATACCAAAGAATCTTTAAAACCACCCGACAGCTACAAAAAAAATATAATTTCCTTAAATTACGCCGTATGGTTAAAATAATTATTAAGAATTGTAACGTTTATAATAAAGCTAAAGTAATACGCCATAAGCTTTACGGGCTTTTATAACTTACCGACATTCCTAATAAAGCATAGAATACCATAACTCGGGATTTTATTATTAACTTATTTTTATTTAAAGACCTAATTATTAAAGTCGAATATGACAGAATATAAATAATTATTAACAAATTTATTAAATATAAATACTTTTTACCTTTTAAAGGAAATATAACGACAAAATAATTGGCCTACGTCTTTATTAAATAATACCTTAACAAATATAAGATATTTAAAAAAATCGTTTTAAACCGAAATACGTTATTTACTTTAAAATTCGGTATTAATTTTTTTTAAATAAATTGGTATTAAATTTAAGTTCTTAATAACGTATTATCCTTAAACGGATAACTAAACCGAAAAATTAAACCAAACCTTAAAACAATATTTGCGAAATTACGTTAATTATTAATAAAATAATTGGGTAAAATTTTTACCATTAATACAAATCGTTTACAATATATTAATTAATGAAAATATAGGCATATCCCTTTATACAGCTATATACGGATATAATATAAAAATAAAACGACCTAAATAACCGTTTAACAAAGTACCAAAAATTATTATAATTACTTTAAAAGCAAAAATATTAACTATAAAAATCAAAACGATCTAGGCCTATTTTTAAAATAAATTACGATTCCTTTAACGATGGGTAACCCAGTATTATAATAAAAAAAGAATTAAGGGATTAATTTTAACGAAAAAAAATAAAATTTACCTATTACGCCAAAAACAAAACGCAACTTCAAATATTTTACAAATCAAAACAAAAAAACCTAACGACAAATTTAATTTTAAAAAGCTTAAACAGTTCAAAATTGACGAAATTATTTCCAAAACTAATTACAAATTGTTATTACCCAAAAACATAAAGATATATCCTATTTTCCATATTTCTTTACTTAAATTAATACCTAAGAATACCCCGTTAAAAACAAACCTAAAATTCGAAAAAAACTTTGACGAATACGAAGTTAAACAAATACTGGACTCCAGAATAATCAAAAAAAAATCCAATACCTAATTAAATAAAAAAGATATTTACATAAAGAAAATACGTAAAAACCATTTAACCACTTAACGAATACGATAAACCTAATTAAAACGTTTTACCGCCAAAATCCTAACCGACCATTTTTAATGCGGCCAAGGTCGCAGGCAATAACGGTCCCCCATTTAAATCAACCCTTACGGCGTTCTAATCAAAAAAAAATAAATACCTCCATTAACGTATTTAACTTTGAAGCAAATTATGTTTGCTTTTTTTCTTTACGATCCTTTTCCGTATCCAATTTTTCTTATTTTTCCAATTTATCCATATTTTTAAGCCCCCTTTAAATAAATAATACCTTTTTAAAATATAACCATTCAAATTAACGATTTAACCGAATAATACAATTAAATAATTCTTAAAGCTGTTAAATAATTAAACGTTTTTTTTAATTTATCCGGAACTTTTCGGTTCGGATATTTTTAAGCAATAAAAGCGAAATATAATTCTTATCGCAAAATTAAATATTAGCCGCCAAATAATTCTAACAGTTCCTTTAACCTTTTAACATTTTGCAAAAAAGCTTTTTCTCGAAATAACGTATATACGGCATAACTTCGAAACCAAACTAAAAAATCGACTTAATTAATTCGTAATAACTTTCAATGGAAAATTTAATGCGTTTTCGAAATCTATCCGATATAGTTAAATATAATGCTATAACGCAAAAAAAAAAGAAGTTAAGGACTTACTTTTTTTATCTTTGGGGACAAAGATCCTGGAAAAAAGGGAATAATATTACATTCAGAAGGAACTCCATTAGGCCCAAAGGAGGCCCAGGAAGTTAAAAACGTTCGGGATCCCCATTTTCCATCGGATAAACCTCGGGTCTTTGTTAATCTCCAAAAACACCAGGAGATTCGTGGACGACAAATACCATGGTTTTTCGAGATCCCTAGAAACCATAAAAAACATAAAGGATAAAAAGGATATATAAGGTTTAGATCTTTTATATAAATAATTACTTACCTAGTTTCGTTCCTTAGCTATTAATTTAAGCTCTTAGTTAAAGGTAACTGCACCGTTCTTTAATTAAGGGGAAAATACTTAAATCTCTTTAACGAATAGATTACTAAATTATTCCTCGCCCTATTGTTACTTGCAAATCAAGACCCTTTTTAAATATTGCTCATACCTCCAGGTGGATGTATGACAGGTTCGTTACATATATTAATACGTTCCGATTTATATATCCAAAGTAATAAAGTTATTAACGTTTTTTATTATTGCATTTAAAGCTTTTTTTGAGAATTCTTTTTAATTTCTTTGAGTTTTGTTATTTTGTAACGTTTTTACAGGTAACCCTTTTTTTTAATTTCTGTTCGAATTTATTAAATTTTACTTATATTTCTTTATTTAACGCGTTAAATTATTATATCTATCGTTATTGTCGACGTACTGTTCCTTCGAACCGTATTAATTGCTTTTGGTTTTTGTGTAATTCTTTTCCTTATCGAATAAATTATTTTTTTGTATTTACGATTATATCCTATTATGCGTTATTCCGATTATCGTTTTAAAGATCTTTTATGAATTAACGTATTTGTTTTTGATAATTTTTTTCCCAGGGATCCATAATAAATACTAATTAAAAATAAAGGTTCGTAATAGTTTTTTAATAATACTTTTTAATTGTACGCTGGATTAACTCCTTTTCCGTTTAATAGTTATATTATCCATAATAACAAAAAGGGTTTTTTTACGGGCATTATTTTCTTTTAAGCTAGCTTTTTATTTCGGCTAATTACTGGATATTTCCTAGGGTTATGGTTCGAAAATGTCGATATTATTACTTATCGTCCTTATTGTTTCCGATATGATTTGGAAAATCAAATCCCTTATAATATATATAGGTATTTCGTTCGTAAATATATTATTTTTATTTTTCGTGATCGGGGTATTTTCGTTGTCGATAATGTATAGCATATATTTTGCCGTATTAATTAAGAGTTTTGGGACAAATTTCTTTTATTTAATTCTAGTATTCGCGTAATTATCCTTATAATATTTCTTAATATATTTGCAATACTTACTAAATCAGTTTTCTAATTTTTCGTATTTTTCGTCGAATTTTTTATTGAGATAGTTCTTATTAAACTTTTTGCCGTAAGCCTAATATGTACTTGGTTTGGATTATATTAATAATTTTGTTATCGTTTTCTTAATTAGTCCTGGATTATTTTTCCGGTATCGGGGTTTAGTTATTTTACCGTGGTTTTTTAAGCTTTTTGTATTTATAAGCCTTATATCTTATTTTGCCATAATTAAAGCATTTTATTTGGCTTTAATTTTATTTATGGGTAACGCCAAATTCCATAAGTCCTAACGCCGTTCCGTAAAAAGTAAAGGGTACGTTTCGTTTTTTCTCTAATTAAACTTATTATATCCTAAGCGTAAAATATATTCTTCCTTTTTTTTATCATTTTTTAAACTGTCGGTTATTAATTTTAATTATTTTTACAATATACCGGTTCAGGGTAATTAATTATTTGATCCGAATAATTTTATTTTTTATATTATTTTTTAATCACTTATAAAATATATCGATAAGGGTATCGGTTTTATCGTTTTTTTATCCGGCCTTTGCTGCGAAATTTTTAAAGGTTACGGCGTACTTGAACGCGAATTTTTTTTATCGGAATTGCAAAAATTATTAAGCCGTAAATCGTTTTTTATCCGGATTACCGAAATTATTACGTATTTTGTTTTTAAAATTGGTATAAAGTAAAAAGATTTCGTTAATAAAGTTTTTCTTATTTAGTTTTTTTATTTCCAAAAAGTTTTTTATAATGGGCTTAAACTAATTAGCTGTATTTTTTATTAAGCATATTTTTATTATTAAAACTTAATCCGTTAAATTATTAAGGTTTAAAAAATAAAGATAAATTTATATTTAAATTAAAAAGGTTTAAAGATTACCTTTTTTATTATAAGGTTCCGGCTTTTTAAGTTTTATGCGGGCGAAAAAAAGTTAAGTAAGTAACGTAACCTTAATTTGTCGGATTTTTCTTTCTAATTCCCGAATTCGAGCCTAAAACTATTAAGTAAAGGTTTTTTAAGTGCTGGTCGACATTTTGACAGTATTAAATATTACTTAGAGTTTAACGGTATTACTGAACAAAAACTTATAACGTATAACGGCTATGCGGTTTAACCAATTTTTAAACCTTAAATTGACGGGTTTATATTAATAGGAATATCGTAGGAATCTAAGCAATAAATATAATAATCGTATTATATTTCTTAATACCTTATTATTATAAACGATTAATATTAATAAATATTATAAGTTAAAGTTATTTAAATTATAGAATAATAAGCGTATATATCCTTCTGGCTTACCGGCTTACCATTAGCAAGCTGGTGATCCGGCTTACTGGATTACCATCAGTAAGCTGGTGATCCGGCTCACTGGATTACCATCAGTAAGTTGGTGATCCGTCACGTAACCTGATCCACATAATCTTCTTGGCCTTCTCTGCTGCGACCGTTTCTGGAGGCCGTGGCTTATCAGGTCGTAACACCCGTAATATCTAATATCTTCCAACATGTACGAGTACATATATACAGCTGTAAGCACCAGGATGATTGCCACAATTGCGATCATTCCACCGATCTTTTGCCCTGGTGGCGTGATGGTATGGTGCAGCCATAACAATTTTGTATTTGGTTCGGACGGCGGCGAAAAGAGGGAAAAACTCGCGGATATCATCGCAATCGCGTACCTCTAGGCGGTCCCGGGGCATAACTCGTCCTTTCTTCGTATATATCTTATTATAGCGTACGATAAAACGATTAACCTAATTTTTCCCGAAAGTCCTTTTAAGGCCTAATAAGGCTTTTGCTATTTAACGGACCTGTATCTTCATAGGGACGCGGCCGTATGCCTTTCCGTACAATATCCAGTTAACAAGCTTATTTTTTTTTCCTAATCCGACAGCTTATACGCTTTAGCTTTAGTTTCGGAACGCGATTTGGAACTATAAACGCGGTATAATAAGGTCAACTGGGGTATATCGAATCGCAAGCTCGCAAGGGTTTCGGAATTACCTTCCGCCATAAAATTCTTGGCATCTCAAATTCTGCGCTTTCGGTCGAAATTAACCATCTTTACCCGAAATTAATTAACGAAAGGGTTGTTAAGTTATCGCGGAATGAAGCTTTAAAGAATGGTTGTTGTGGAGAAAAGTCGTATTCATTGTTAGGGTCATTCATTATGTGGGGTCCGAGGTTAGAGGGGTTAAATCGGAAATCTTCCGATAAGTCCGGAGGAGGATGTTATAGTATTTTGGTTGTATTACTTTTCGTTGTACTCTTTTGTTCCTCCAGGACTGAAGGATCGAGGCCAACCATGGCCCCAGGCAAGAGCATCGCCTTGACATTCAACAAAAGTACATCATATTCAGGCTTTCGGTTAGCAATAGCTTTGTCCAATACATGAGAGCATCACGCGCCGGAAACACACTAACCACTTGTGTCATTAAACTTCATTTCGATCTAGGCGAATGACCGCGAGGATCTAGTTCGAGCTAGTATTACTCTAATTAGGGGTCAGGTCGGGATAACCATTGGCCACATATCGCTACCAATATCATTCAGTTGACCAATATCAGGTAGTGGTAAATTATCGGACTAGCTAAGATGTTATGGACGACACCGTCTGGACGAGCGGATATCCTCCTCTCGACAATAATGTGGTCTACTACCAGTAGGGACGGCTCTCTCTGTCAAAGATAGGTTGAATACCTGTTAATAGCCACAGAAGTGGCCAGCCTTGAACGTCGGGGGACTATAAATAACTACATAATTTTATAGAGGTGTGGGCCATCTAGGTACTCCTATTCTAGCCCTTATCCCAATTCTCTCAGTACGTGTCGCCCTATTGACTCTTGTATCATGAGATCCAGTCTCCTGGACCATATTATTATCTGCGATTATGGATCCCGTGAGGCTGTCACCCATGGAAGCGACGAAGTCTCCCCATCCTGCATCAATGCCTTGTGGATGCTCGACTGTATAGTCACATGAATTCTCGAGAGTCTCTGGTAGGCCCTGGCACTGGTATCCAAGTCTTCAATGTCAACCTAGGTGTACATATGCTTCATGGCAGCAATATACCGATACAATCAAACGAAGAGACGGGAAAAAAGGGTCCTACTCAGCACAACCGTTTGCTGTATGCAAGGGAACGAGAGTAAGACCGCCGTGTAGAAGCTCATTATGCTAATTACAGTATTTCGGCCATTGTATATGCGGTGGTTCAATTACTTTGACTCGATCTTGTCAGTTAAAACTCGCAAGGAACGAGAGATGCATTGCTGTCTCTTGTTGTCCCTTGACCTAGTTACTAGATTCCTATGCCTCACTCTCTGAAGCCCCGTTCGCTTCTAGTTCCTTTTAATGCATTCCTTCGTTTGGAACCTTTCTATTTGTAGGATATAACCAGCATTCCATTATTGTCCGGTAGTGCGAGGACCTTCACTGTTGCGGTCCTTCATGGGGGTCCTCTGGCCTTACATTATCCAATGTCTGGCTTCGAGCTCCCCGATCCCTGGCTGCATCAAGTGCCACGTTATCCTTGAACATCGTTTAGCTAAGGTAAGTCCCGGCTCGTCGCTGGTAAGATTTCCACTTGCGCAGTGTCCTAAGTGTAGCTTGGGAGGCCCTCCCCTTATCCCTTATAAGCACAGGTCGGTTGGGGATACTGCATCTATGTGTAGTTGTTTAAACACGTGCCAGTACTCCTAAAACATTGTTCGGCGGTTTTGATATTGTAGGCTGTATTCCCTTTTATTCGGATTAAAGCCTAGTAACCTCGGGACTGGTTGAGAACACAGGCTCTGACCATAGAACTTAAGCCACGTTCAACCACCAAGTTATATCATGTCGGTATGATTCAGTATGCATCTCGATAATGTATCATTTCTTAATAAAGGTCGCATAGCCACCAGCCAGCCCTATCGACTGTCGAGTGAGTGGATATTATTGTAGTTGGCTTTCATTGTTCAGTTTGTATATTCCCGCTCCTGGATATAAAGGGGGTTTGACTATGTTGCTCAGAATCTTATAAGATTCTCCCAGTATAGACTGCTGAAACAAACTCACTCGAAGAGCAGGAATCATGACGAGTGTTGGAATAACGTTCCGAAGTGCACGAATCCTACCGTAATCGCTTGTTATATGATTAACCAAACTAGAAACTTGGACTACCCCTAGCCGGCGGTTCTCGGAAGCGGAAGCTCCAAATGCATCCCTGTCCCATGCCATCTGATATGATTCTTAACTCTTCTCTCAGGTTTCCTCTTTGTCAATTGATTCGCCCGATGCTTTGACCGAGATCCCCTTCTCGGCTTCTTGGCCCTCTCCCTCATCCAAGCCAAAGTGCGTCCCCAGCTCCCGTGCGCAGTGGGATCCCTTTAGTTATGAGCTACAGGATGACACCCGCCAGCGCGAAGCCAATGCCCACTTGCCAGGCTAGCTTGAGGCTGTCGGCATAGATACTCTGTCACACTTACTAAGGAGCAGATACACAGCTCTTGAGGGTATATTGACTTGTAGGAAGCTAGGAAGCGGTGATCCCACTTGGTGTGGGTGATCCACTGATATGGGGCTTCGGAAAGGAACAACAATCACCCGAAGACCCCAGCTAGAGGTGCCCTTTTCCATGACATACTCTTTACGGTAGCCATGAGCGCCGGGGAGTGGTTCAGCGGAGTGGTGAGAACCCCGGACGCTAGACCGTAGGCTCCGCCGTTAGACAGCAGCGCGCGCGCGTTCTCGTCCTCCAGGCACGTGATGGCCAGCTAGTCGACTTTGGAGTTGAAGATCGAGCCCGGTACAGCTATGCCCCAGATACTGCCGAAGTAGCCCAGGAAGCCCCACGTGTCCGTGACAACGGCGACGTCCGCTTCGGCAAGGGGGGCCTGGGCCGCGGGGAGGGTTGTCGCCATCAAAACTCCGATCAATATGGCGCCCAAGAACTGGACGCCGGCCCAGAAGGCCGTTGAGGAGTCCTCGTCGAGGAGGGAGAAGAGCTCGTAGCCGATAGCGAAGAAAGCCATGCCGGAGGAGTGCTGGGGGGGGGTAGCGGCCTGTCTTGGAGAGCCCTGTGCCGGCCGCCACGGGGAGGATCATTGGGATGGCTACGGTGGGCAGCGGGTAGACGCCTGGGGTTGTCGGCGAGGCCTCCAGGACGGACTGGAAGTGCAGAGGGAGGAAATAGATCTGCCAGTACATAAGGATGGAGAGGATGGGCTTGAGACCAAAGACCGCGAGAGAGACCCGGTTGGTGAACAGCTTCAAGAGCATGGTGGGCTCCGGGGTCAGACCTGAACATTGGATCACTAGGAACGCAGCCAAGTCGGCGAATTCTAGGGGCAGCGATAATAATACTCTCCACGATGCCCAGGGGTACGCGACGCCGCCCCAGGACAAACCTATGAGTATCGATACCATGCTCGCCACAAAGAGGGCGTTCCCTCCGAAGTCAACCCGCTTCAACGAGTTTCGAGCCGTATCTTTCACGTACCACACCTTAAGCGATATTACAAACATAATGAACCCGGCAGCTGCGATACGGAGGTTTCAGGTAGAACACCCGGCGCCAAGAGACGCGTTCCGAGAGCGAACCGCCAATGACAGGCCCGATAGTGACACCTACGCCGTACTCTATTAACATGAGGCCGATATACTTGGGGCGTTCACGCAGTGGTACCAGATCACTGACGATAACGTCAATCATGACGTTGATACCGCCACCCCCGATACCCTTGATCGCTTGCCCCGCGATAAGAGTCGTGAGGCTCGGCGCGGGGGCCGCACATAGCCGAACCCATGGCGAACAAGAAGACTGCGGTCAGGATCAGACTCCGGCGGCCGAAGACATGGGGTTCTGTCCGTATATGGGCTGGAACGCCGTCGTGGTCAGGAAGTAAGCGTTGGCGATCCGGACGTAGGCGTAGGTGGAGCCGACGTCCCTGACCATGCTCGGCATGGCCGTGGAGATGGCCGAGCTATCTATCGCCGTGAGGATCGAAGACAAGGTACAGGATATGATGGTGGTCTAGATAATAACTTGGTTAGCCATGCTTACAAGTCCCGCGGGAGCGTTCACGAACCCAGAAACGTCAGCCCCACCCCCGGTCCGTGCTAGCGGGAGGTGCCGTGGTCAGTGTGACGGGTGCCATTGCAGTGAAATTAACTTATGCTCTGAGAAGCCACGAGCTGGGCGATTTGCGGTAGGCTTAGGAACCTAGATGGTCTCTTACAAGCGGGAGCTGATCAACTTCTTTCGAGTCTGCTGCCCGAGGGGTCCTACCGACGTCGATGAGGCTTCGCCCGCGGGCTCGTTCCATCCTCAAACGAGTCGGCAATCGCATGGCCAGGTCAGACTGCCGGCCAATATACCGACCCATCTGGCAGCAGTTATCAATATTATCCTTGACGATGAGCAACGGGATCCCTATCGGACGGGCTCTCCAGTATGCGGTAACTATGTTACATCCTACCGACGCGGCACAGACACCCCGGAGTGCGGGTGGCGTTCCTAACTGGCTGAGGCCGTTGGATTATAGTACCTGATGCGGCTCAGCCACTAAATTAACGTATGTTAGACATCCATGGACGAAACGATGAATCCTGCAAACACGTAAAATACAAGATCAAGAGAGGCGGGAAGAAGAACCAGTACCAGGCACTGATCTGCCATAAACCATATGAAGCAGTTAAGGCTGGATCAACACTCTGGGTTGGTTCTAGTGCTATCATCAGCCGGCCGCCACTCCTTACACACATACCTATATACTTACTGAAGCGTACGTAGGATCCGACGTATCATCTCCGTCTTTCTCATTGCCCTTACTGCGTCCACAGCAACACGCCCCTGGGGGAATTTGTGATGTGCATACATGGAGAAGAGGGACGGAAAATCAGACGCTATAGGTAGTTGTACCTGCCTACATTCACATCCAGTCTCCACCCCGCTAACTTCAACTCTGACACACCCACACCACCCGGAGACAAGACCACAAGAGATCTGAACGGCAGCTAGTAGGCACTAATGCGCCAACGTTTGGAGACAGGATTTACCGTGCCAGTAAGTGCCGGCTCTTCCTTCTGGCTCTGTGGGGGAGCCTATTAAATGAGACCCGTCCTGTGGGTTTCCATTCAAAGATAGCGATCTACGACATCGGGAGATACAGGGCGCTTATACAGGAATCCGCCTCTCTCATCGGAAATCTCCTGAGGCTTTTACGGAGAACCGCGGAGTCCCTGATTCTGCCTCTCCGCAGGATGATCATGATGTGTCCGTGTTGGGAACAGTTTATGCTGTGTTACTGTTGGCTGCCTAGGTCTGTAGGCCTCTAACACATAACAACAGACTTATATCACTGGTACCGATAGTGTTCCCTTGGTATTTTCAACCGAAGGCGTAGTTATCAACTGTTTCCTTTAGCTCAAGAGGAGACCGACCGGGTTATAGAACGGTCACTTCGAGGTAACTGTCGATTCGATGCAGGGTGTCGGACCTAGGTCGATCTGGCTCGGCTGGGCTCAGATGCTGCTTATTGCCATGTGAGATAAGGCCCCGACCCTTGTTAGGCTGATAACCCATTATCTACTATAGTAGGGGTTCGCAAAACCGCATGATGTGCTGGACTCCGCCGTCGGTGATTCGCATAATGGGTATGAACAGTTGGACAGTCACTGAGATCCACGGGTCCCAGCACGTGATACGACTTACAGGCTCTGACTTATACATACGAGAGGTCACAGTCTGTCCAATGAGTTTCATCAGCCTCTGCGCGTAAGGCGCGACGATACGGTAGTAGAAGGCCAGCAGCCATCATAGTATCGCAGGTATTGTAAATGATCGCCAATACCACTAATTCTTATTTACGCCCTTATGGAGAAGGGCTGTTAATAGCATTCCCTCGCCTTGCCAGGTATTGCGTCAAGGCGAATGTCCACCTAAACACCTAGCATACTTATTAGTTCAGAAGGCGACTTCTGTGAAGAGTTGGGCAGGAGCCGCCAAGTCGGCGCTGGATGGCGATTAGTCCATGATAACCTAAGCTGATTTCACGGGGCAGTAGCATTCTAAAAGGTAACTTACGCTAGCCTTCAACCCCAGATTGTCGTCAGCGGCCCTAAATACGACAAAGAGTTCGCGGGGGAGGCGCATTGCGGGGCGCGCGGCCGATTTTAGGTTGCAGCGCATATTGTAACGTACCATACCCCCTCACAACCACCCCCCATCACCCAAACGGCGGGAGTCAGGAACTTCGTTGTCGTCGGCTTCAGGTTGGGGATTAGGCGTTCGGGAGCGCTGTCAGCGACCGGTCTATTCCATATCGCCCTCCACAAGCCTCCCCCAACTGCAGCACAGGAATTCATATCCTGTGCCAGCTTCGGCTAACAGCTCTTAAGGCCCACGATGGGGATTAGGCAATATTGGCTTGTGGGTAAGGGTCCCATTGTCAGTTACAACTCCAACACCAAAGAACAACACGGGATTACGGACCCCAGGGTGGCCTTGTTAAGTTAGGCTGACCACTCATGGTGCGCAGAACAGAGATTGACCTACCGTAAGTGGTAAGCGCTGGGATCAAATCTGCACGGGAAACCGTGTTACGTATTCGGAGTCCATGTAGCTCTCATGTACCTAACCAGGTATTGGTGAATGTTTAACCACGATAGCAAGACTGATTTCATGTTGCGCTGCTGTCACCCCAATGTAGTTTGTTCCTAGGCTACTTATCTGGTGTAGTGGAAGCGAGTTCTTTCGACTATGCGTGCCTCTAACTATAACGGTCGGTGCATAGAACAAAGTATATGTAGATAGTGTCGCGGCCATGCATGTCCTCTTGCTCGTTAGTGATAGTTACAGTCGGTGGCCGCCAAGGAAGCAAAGGCCATAAGAAATGCTTTCTTCCCAGTGGAGTCTAGTTGCGATAGGAGTACTGACTGGAGCACCGAGTCGAGCTCCGAATCGAACAGGCGAGATGAGACACTGTATGTCGGATCGATAAAGACCATGATCGGGCATCTGGAGGGTGCAGCTGGACTGGCGGGGCTCCTGAAAGCGTCTGCTGCCGTTCAAAAAGGCAAGATTCCGCCAAACTTACATTTCAATCAGTTAAATCCGTCGATTGAGCCTTTCTACAAAATCTCGGCGTGCCGACTGGGCAGCTGCACCCATGGCCCGATCTACCGCCTGGTGCGCCTTGGAGGGCCAGTGTGAATCCATTCAGGTTTGGGGGCACGAATGCTCACGCCATCATCGAGAGTTGGGAGCCTGGGCGAGCTACCCAACAATCAAATACGGACCCGGACCAAAAAAAGGAAGTGGTCCCTGGACCTATTTTGCTGTCTGCCAAGTCATCTTGTGCTCTCCCCGGGTACCGTAGCTGCGTTATCCCAAGGCGCTCGAAGCCGATCCGAGTATTTTGCTGGAGGACTCGTCGTGGGCTTTGTAAGCTCGTCAGACCCCTTCCAATATAAGGCCGCCCCCTCAGCGTCAAATAGTGCCCAGCCTACGAAGAAGCTCCGTGACTCCGTTGAAATGTCTAGGAACGACCCTCAGTACTCGTTGTCCACGCGACCAGCACGGGTATCGAAGGCATATCCAGCACGCTCCCTTGGAGTTTTCACGGGACAAGGAGCGCAGTGGTCATTAAGTTGGTATATCCATCGCGCAAAAAGAACAAATGCTAGCCTTAGGGATGGCAGTGGGCTCAAAGCTCTTTGCGTGCTCTTTGCGTTTCAGGGAATCGATCCACCATCTAGATGAATCACTCGGGAGCATCCCTGACGGCCCCTCTTGGACCCTTGCCAAAGAGATGACGACTTCAACAGACCCCGCCAGAATCCAGTGCGCTGAGATTTCACAGCCCCTAACGACTGCGTTTCAGACTGCTCTAGTGGACCTTCTGAGGGCTTCGGGCATAACCTTCAACGCCGTCGTTGGCCATTCGTCTGGCGAGATTGCCGCAGCGTACGCCGCGGGCTACTTCACGGTGAAGGATGCAATACGAGTCGCGTATCATCGCGGACCGTACTCGCATCTCTCCAAAGCTGCGAACGGTCAATCGGGAAAGATGATGGCCGTAGGGATGACGTTAGCAGAGGCCAAGAGATTATGTGCCCGTGAGAAATTCCTGGGGAGGGTAAAGGTAACCGCGAGCAATTCGCAGTCGAGTATCACGCTCTCTGGTGATACCGATGCCATCGATGAAGCAAAGGCGTTCCTGGACGCTGAAAAGACATTTGCAAGGGTGCTGGCGATCAATAAGGCGTACCACTCCCACCACCTGGAACCAAGCTCCCGAGCTTATCTAGAATCACTGCGCCAGTGCGATATCGAACCGCGAAGAACCAACGTCGAAAGTGACTGTAACTGTTACCCCAGCGTACACGTGCTCAACGGAAGGAGCATGTTTTCCCAGGCGCTCAGCCGTGCGGCGCAAGAAGAGAATTGTTTCGATATCGTCCTCGAAGTAGGGCCATACCCGGTTCTGAAAGGGCCTGCGACGGAAACGTTGAAGGTATTAACAGGAGTCGATATCCCTTACCACGGCGTATTAAAAAGGAATGATGACGACGTGAACGCGTATTCGGACGCTCTCGGCTTTGTATGGAAGAACATCCAGTCACCCATTCCGGTTGTTGACTTCGACAGCTTCCAAACTGCCTGCAATGGATGTACTTCGCGGAAGCCCCAGGTGCAGAAGGGCTCCCTCCATACTGTTGGGACCGACGACAGGCCGCTGTTCAAAGGGTCTAGGAGGTCGAAGATATGGCGCACACAGAGTCGGCCTGTTGACGAGCTTCTTGGCAAGTTAACGCCCATGAACGGCGAGGAGGTCCGTTGGCACAATATCATCAAGCTCAGCGAGATGGAATGGCTCCAAAGGCACCAATTCCAAGGTCAAGTTTTATTCCCGGAAGCAGGCTATGTTTTTAGGAGCGATGAATGGCGCGCTGCAACTTGTTCAGGACCAGCCCCTGAATCTCCTGGACCTACAAGATCTTACCGTCCATAACGTAATCGCCCTGGAAGACAGATCCTCAGGGGTCGAGATCGTTTTTGTCATCAGACTACTCGAAACTGATTCCGACCAAGTCATAGCTCAATATTGATGTTATTCTGGTGAAGTGGAGGCCGGTTCTTCGGAGTTCGAGAGGACCATCTTCACCAGGCGGGTGGTCGCGACGCTGGGGGACCTGACGCCGGATGCTCTGGCTCCCAGGAGGGTTCCCGGAGCTACCAATGACAGACATCGGCCTCGACCGCTTCTACATGTGGCTGATGACGTGCGGGCTTGATTACTCGGGCGATTTCCTGGTCGATTCGATGAAAAGAGGTCTGAATGTCTCTACCGTTGCTATAAGGCGGAAGGCGCATAAGCAATATCGACCCTATCCTGCCACATTGGACGCGGCCTTTCAGGGTTTCTACTCGGCTTTCGCCTTCCCAGGCGATGGGAGATTGAGGTCGATCTACCTGCCAACGAGCATCAGGAAAGTCCGGATCAACATGGCAACTTGCCCTCGGATCGTGGCGTGCGAAGAATCCGGACTAGTGATTGACTGTCACCTTACAGGGACCACTGCCAGGACTACTCACGGTGATCTCGACATGTTCTGCGCCGAAGATAACCATCCCGAAATGCAAGCACAGGGTGTCGTTTACTCTTCTTTCGAAAACCCAAGCGCTACAAATGATCGTTTGTTGTTCGCTCGCACCTTGAGGAACAAGGACATGGGGTCCGGTATTGAGGCAGACGATGCCCTCGAAGATTCGTCTATGGAGGATGCTCTACGTGAAATGTGCGCTCAGGCCTCATATTTCTACCTGCAACAACAGTGCAAAATTCAAAGGCCTGCAACCGAACCTCTGAAACAATATGTGCAGTCCCTTATCAACTGGGCTCTGGAGATGACCGGAAAGATGGAGTCGGGCCATCACACCGTAGCGAATAATCAGTGGAAAAGCGACATTCTCAAAATGATGATGGCTTGGGAAGAAAATTACCATGACCATATTGATCTGCAGCTGATTTGCAGGGGGCCGACAATATCATCTCAAGGGTCTCAAGGGCAACTCCAACTGCTCAAGCTGTCATGGATCATGATATGATTAGCAGACTATATAGGGAAGGGCTAGGTTTTGTCGAGGTTAGAAGTCGACTCCGCCCACTCGTAGGTCAACTGGTGCATCAATATCCCGGTATGTGGGTACTCGAGGTTGGGTCAAGGACTGGGAATGCCACCCTAACAGCCTTGGAGAGCACCGTACCAAGCTTGGGTTCATACACCTTGACGGATCCCTCGCCGGAGTCCTTGAAGAAGATTTGAGAGCTGCTATCTCAGTGCGGGGAGCATGTTAAAGGCGCAGTTCTTGACATTAGCCGCTCGTCAAGTGAGCAAGGCTTTAAGGAATGCGCATTTGATCTCATCATCGCCTGCAACGCGTCCTACGCAACGGAGTCGCTGGCAACTGCTCTGGTAAACTGCAGATGGCTACTACCACCGGGCGGGCGGATTATACTCATGGAACCCACGAGTGGCGACATCCGCGCACCATTCATTTTCAGTGGCTTTTCCAGTGCTGGTACTTTCCATCGGCTCTTACCCAAGCGCGGTGGAACCTTCTTCTCACAGCTTCTCGATTTTCTAGTGTCGACCTTGTCAGTAGGTCGAAGCACGGTTTCTCCGTCATGGTCAGCCAAGCGGTGGATGAAAGGATTGAGCTCCCGAGAACCTCTCGCGTCCGTGCCCGCTGATAATAACCCCGTAGTTGATGACCCTGTCACCATTAGTGGGAATAGCTTGCAGGTTTCCCAAGCAACTCGAAAAGTCAAAACGCCCCTGCGACCTTACGCATTGAGCACAATCATAGTTGATTCTCTGGAAAGCATTGAGCGAAACAGCCGCTTGAGACTTGGATGTGCTGTTATTTGTCTTGCTGGTCCGGAAGAAGCTGATTTCAAGAAGATGAACGAGACAAAGTTTCAGGTTATCAAGTCGATCTTCAGCAACGCCACGTACATCCTTTGGGCTACGCGAGGCTCCCGTGGCGATGACCCCGATGCCAATATTATCGTCGGGATGGGCCGGTCAGCAAGCCTGAAATATCCGCATCTTCGCCTTCAGTTCGTGAATATTGATAGGTTCCAAGATCACTCCCCCTGAGACTCCTGTTCCCCGAGATGCTGCTGCGAATGACATACCTAGCTCGTCCTGGCTATGCTGATACTCTGCTATGGAGTCAAGAGACAGAGCTAGCGATTGAGAATGGGAAGGTCTGCGTACCCGGAGTTATACCAGATAATTTACTCAATGATCGCCTCAACGCGCACAAGGGCAATCCATAAGGGAGTGTCGCCTGCTACCAGCCCAGTTGCGCTGGTCAAGGAGAACGGTCCGTTTGTCCTCGAAGAAGCGACGTTCGCCCACGACTACGACAGCAGTGACGGAAACATGAAAGTCAAGGTCGAATCGTCCTCTGCGTTTTGTATTCTCCACGTCGGATGGCCGTCCATTCTATATCTGCGTGGGTCACATGTCAGCAACTCATAGGCGAGTTGTGGCGATGTCTTCTACGAGCCAGTCACTTATCAAAGTTCCGTCCAACCAACCTTCAATTGCAGCTCCAATGGAAAGGCCGAAGCTATTCTTGAAGAGATCCTGACAAGTTTACTCTGCGAGACCATGTTGAATAATATCACTGGAACGCTTTGGGTCCATGATGCCGATGACGACTTTGTAGAGATTGTGTTGAAGGTCGCGAAGATCCGTGGGCTTCATCGCTTCCTCACTACATCCTCACCGAAATCAGGTGGAAGGGCCCAATTCATACATCCGCGATCAACAGAGCGCGAGTTCAAGCTCTTAATACCTCGCGATACTCAAAGATTCGCGCACATGGGTCTTGGGAGAAGGCGGCCCCCGACAGTCTCCTCGAATCGTCTGCCGGCGGTGGGGTGGATATTGTGTATGTTGCTAGAGGCTTATATGAGAAGGCTTACCTGCTCTCCTATGGTAGCGCTAAGTTGCATAAGCTCTTGGCCCAATACTTATCCACTTTGGACTCAGCATGTGCCGCGCGATACCAGGGCTCTCAGGGTTCCATTTCAGTTGACACGATTTCGCAGTACCCGGACCAGCAACGCCTCAGCCACAGCACCGTCGTAGATTGGGAAACGTCCGAGAGCCTCTCCGTGCGAGTGAGACCAGTCGACGTGCAAGGCTTTTTCTCGGGTGAGAAGACACACTTCTTCGTTGGTCTGACCCGAGACGTCGGATTCTCCCTCTGCGAGTGGATGATCGATCATGGTGCAAGGCACTTCGCGCTCGCTAGCCGCAATCCGAAAATCGACGCAGCCATTATGCGACATCTGCAGAATAAAGGGGGGACTTGAGGGTCTTCTCCCTTGATATCACCAACAAGGCGAGGCTTCGCGAAGTACATGCGGAAATC
The DNA here is from genome assembly GCA_004154925.1 of Monosporascus cannonballus. Lineage (NCBI taxonomy): Eukaryota > Fungi > Ascomycota > Sordariomycetes > Xylariales > Monosporascus > Monosporascus cannonballus. The sequence goes on along the minus strand of QJNS01000034.1, from coordinate 84,964 downwards.
GTCGCGAGTATGCCATCGATCGGATGCGTCTACAACGGGGCCATGACTCTCCACGACTCGCCTCTGGAGAGTATGTCGTGGGCGGACTTCAGCCTCGTGTTACGGTCAAAGGTATAGGGCAGCAAGGATCTTGATGAGTTATTCTATTCGGCAAAGCTAGACTTCGTCGTGTTCTTCTCGTCCCTGTCTGGAGCCGTTGGCAACCCAGCACAGTCAAGTTATGCTGCTGCCAACATGTCCATGGTGTCCTTGGCCAGCCAGAGACGCAAGCGAGGTTTTGCGGCTTCTGTGATGGGCATCGGAATGTTGCTTGGCATCGAGTTGATGAATAACGCCCACACGGTGCGGTCGAAGAGCACATGCGGAATATGGACTACATGGCTATCTCAGAGCCAGAATTCCACATAATTTGTGCCGAGGCGCTACTTGGTGGACGACCGGCCTCGGGTCTAGATCTTGAGCTCATCACCGGCATCGGGTACCAGTTAGATGCCCCTTGGTGCCGTGTTCCTCGATTTTGGCATTATAGCCTGAAAAAAAAAGCGACGGCGGAAAGCCTGAGTCGGGCCCAGCGGAACCACAGCGTCCAGGACCAACTGAAAGAGACGCGGCATAGCAAAGAGACACTTTCGATTCTGGATGGCGCCTCCGCCATGAAGATTGGAGCGGTCCTGCGTCGTCCAGCGAGAAGATGGACAAAAGGGCGCCACTGGTCACACTAGGCATTGACTCGCTAGTGGCAGTAGAGATCCGGTCGTGGTTCCTCAAGGAACTGGCGGTTGACGTGCCGGTCGTGAAAATATTAGGAGGCGCCTCCCTGGTCGACATTTGCCGGGACGTCCTCGGGAAACTCCCTGCTGCGTCTCAGGTTGTGAAGAAAAAGTTGACCCTCGGGGCCAAGGGAAACCTGCCGTTGAGAAGAGATCCCGGTCTTCCCCCCAACCGCTGGCGGGTCTGCCCCAGACTGACCCTGCGACTTCCAGTGTGCCGACAAGCAGCAATACGCCAAAGCTTACACCTAGAGCGTCACGGGGGTCCAGTCCAATGTCGGATAGCTTTATGGACAAGCCAGAAGGACAGCGGCAATTACCCGCCACATACGAAAGAACCGGCCGGATGTCCCACGCACAAGCACAGGTCTACTTCCTAAATGAATGCCTCGACGATAAGCCGGCCTATAATGCCGGTTATACGGGGAAGCTTCATGGCAGACTCAATGTCCCAAAGTTGAAGTAGGCCGTCGACACCGTGGGGATGCGACATGAAAGCCCCCACACCTCGTATTTCATGGACAAGTCCGCCGACCAAGCGATCCGGGCGGTGAGCACGGAGCTGGGCATCATCCTCGAATGCAAGCATATCGGGAACGAGGATGAAGTCCGGACGGAAATTTGGGAGGCTCAAATACGAGGTGTTTGACATCGAGAACGGCCAGGTAATGAAGGTCGCAGTTCTCTCCGAGACGCCTTCTCTTCAGCACGTGGCCTTTCTCCACCAGCACATAGCGCCCGACGGGCAGAGTTTCAGCTTGTTCCTGCGGGATCTCAGTCAGGTGTATTCGGGCCAGGTGCCGACACGTCCCGCCCAACAAGCGACCGACGTGGCCAGGAAGCAAGGCGCAACTTATTCAAAGGAAAGTCTAAAGCGGGAACTAGCGTTCTGAGGCGAGATCTACCGTACACCGCCACCTGAGCCTGTCCCTCCTTCCCGTTCTCGAAGATCAAAAATTCGCCAGGCGCTGAAGTCATACAGCATGCATATTGTCGACACCAAACTCGACACCAACTTCACGAAGCTCATCAAGCAGGCTGCCGCGGGACTCCAGGTCACCTCCTTCAGCCTCTATCTCTCGACGTTGGTGGTATACCTTGCGCGATGTCTCAACGTGGAGGACGTCAGCATCGGGATTATGGAGGCGAACCGAACCCAAAGAGAGGACTCCCAGACGATCGGCCACTTCCTGAACATGCTACCATTACGTTTTCAGCTTCGACTTGACGAGCCGTTCAGCAGTGTAGCCAAGAGATCCCCAGACGTTGTGTCCATGTTGGAGGCAACTCGATGCTGCTCATCAAACTTCGATCTGTTCTCCAGGGGACGTTCGGTGCCACGCTCTCACTCCCCGAGCTCTTCCAAGCGAGCACACTGCATAGTATGGCTGCGCGTGTGGCGAAGCCCTATGAGGTAGTGCCAGTGTAGCATGTCGATTGGGACGTCGAGGTTGCCGCGTTGGCCACGACCTCGCTCAACCGCGGGGGACAGATATAACCGTCAGCGCATCGTCAAAACCAGCCGTGCTCCTGACTGGAGCGACCGGGTTCCTTGGAAAGCATATATTGAAGCGTCACGTCGAGGATGATAGGATCAAGGAAGTACACTGCATCGCGATCCGGCCAAATGCTCTCTGTCACCCACGCCACGTCGCTGCCAAGAGCAAGACGGTCATCGAATACTCCGGGGACCTATCCGATCGCTTCCTGGGACTCCCTGAGTGGCTAGAATATAGATCTGATCATTCACAACGGTGCCGAGGTCTTGTTCCTCAAGAGGTACTCGTTCCTCCGCAGAGCGAACGTCGTGTCAACGAGAACCCTCTGTGAGATGGGGATTCCACACAGCGTGCCTTTCATTTTGTCTCAACTGACTAGGTAGTCAAGTTCACCGATAATGCCACGCTACCCGAAGTCTCCATTTCCGAATACCTGCCGCTTTCCGATAGTTCAGACGGCTATGGTGTCTGCAAGTGGGTCAGCGAGGTCCTCCTGGAAAAGGTTTCAGCGGACAACGGCCTTCCGACGTGGAACCACAGGCGCTCAAGTGTGGTCGGCGACGATGCTCCAGCACTAAATCTGATCAACGTCATCTTCAAGTACGCGCGTGTGCTTGGCGCCGTACCAAAACTAGACAGCGAGAACGCGACCGGTGCGTTCGACCTGATCGTGGTGTAGGACGTTGCGAAGGACTTGGTAGACATCGCGCTCCGGTCATTACGGCCCGGTCAACAGCCGGAAGCGCACTTCGTGCATTATTGCAACGATGCCAGAGTCCCACCCGAGAGTCTCAAGGATGACTTGAAAAAGCTGTATGGGGTGCGTCTCGGGGAGCTCCTTATGCAGGTTTGGCTCAATGCCGCATTGCATCGGGGACTGAGCCAACGTTTGTATGACTACCTGGCTGGCGCTAGGGGAGGGCAGAAGCTTGTGATACCGCTCATAGAAAAGTATGTGCGCTAAGAATGATGTCGCCTTATATAAAGATTGTTAGCCCAAGCTGTTTTATTACCCCTTGCTACACGCTTTTGACTTGTGAAATTAGTGGGTTTGCGTATGTCCTTTTCCAGTACATCGGTAATGGAAGTGCCTGAGATGAACCTGATATCACGACGTTGCGACGTTGCGACGTTGCGACGTCCAATTCCGTACACGCCTAACTGAGCGTGTTCTCTTAATAATAATGTCTCCCCGATTATGTACGGAGCTTGCAGAGCATACAAATATCATCTTGGCTCTGGTCGGGCTTATGAAAGCCTCTCTTACAGTAAAATCGCTTACAATGATGGAGCATTCTTATAAAGAAGTAGTGCTCCAAAGGGATGTAGGAACAGACTGGGAATTATGATTCGCCAATGTTTGATCTTAGGCTTTGGCAGCCCCACCTAAATTCGCATCGAGGAAATGATATTGAGAAAGCTTCAAGGAGCTTTGAAGCCGGAACAGAACCTGAATCGGCAGCGAGGTGCTACATAGAAACGCCCGACGATGGCCGCACCACGCTTCGGGCGCTTCCCGACATGTCTGAATTGTCTTCGGCAGCTTACGCGGCCTGCGCCGACATCAATTGCGCCGCCAGCATCGTTGATCCAGTCGCGAAGCAGAACCACCAAGGCTGAGCTGGAAGATCTGCAGGGCATCCCCGTGCGGCTCCTGCAGGACATCATCGGGTTCGGTCGCAAACGTACGTCCATTTTCCTTAGCCGCAGGTCAAGTTGGATCGCCAGCCAACGTAACTGTCCCCGTAGATGCCATCATCCGCGTTAAGCCGGGCCGGATGCGGAACTACTGGTTCCCCAAGGGCCTGGCCGAGTACATGACGCGGAACCGGTTCAAGGAGCTCGGCCTGAGCGAGTCCGCCATCGGCGTCCGCGACCGCACCTTCGGCACCCGGCTCGTGCTCGACGAGGACAAGGACAAGGGCGGCAAGAAGGTGCTGGTCGAGGAGGAGCCCGTCGCCCGCAAGAAGATGGCGACTCTCACGCTGCCGGTTAGTACCACTACCCTGGGTTTAGCCTTAAAGCGAGGCACGGGATATATCCTGGGTGGATGGACAGAATGGGACGGAAGCTAATCACGGTCCTCCGAAAACAGCCCGAAGAGACGCAGTCTCTCCTCACGACCCTCCTCCCACCAACCCTGACCTTCGCCCGGAAACCCATCGCGACGCCCGCCCCCGAGGCGGCGCCCGAGCCCGTCGTCCCACGGTCTCCGTCGCTGGCCCCCACCGCGGCCGCATCGCAGACCGCCGGCGTCGAGGCCGAAACGCCCCCAGCAGCGACCGCTATCTTCGGCTCCGTGTCGACGAACGACATCCTCCACGTGGTCAAGGAGGCGCTGGCGGTGGACAGTCAGGGCAGCCGCGTGGCTCTGGAGGCCGAGAGCGTCTTGATCCTGGGCCTGGAGCCTGGCGAGGACCGCATCAAGAGGCTCGGCACCTTCGAGGTCGAGATCTCGCCCGGCAAGGACCTGGAGCCCGTGCGCCGGACCGTCGAGGTCATCCCCGAGGAATAAGGAGGTGATTTATGGTAGTGTATGTATGATGATACACACGAAAAAAAAACCCAGTCTATGGACCCTCGCGGTCCGCCCCGTGCATACGATGTAGTTGGTATATGTGGTGCAAATGTACTTTTATCGACACTCTCACGCTTTACCCTCGATGATGCGTTGCCAACAAATCCCTACGGACTTGCACTCGAATGCCGGGACGGAACAACTCTAGAGCCTCTTAACCCAATATCACTTCCCCTGCCATCTACGTCTGCCTCTCCCATTCCTTTTATATCTGGATATCAGTTGCTGAGGTAGATATATAATCAAAGAAAAGAGCGACGCTTGGGCATCTGTATTCCGTATTTCAACGCTTCGGACACTAGTAAGATCTCCGCAGCAGCTGACCCTCCTCAAGTCTGCCCTGTCTAGCAATACTGATTAAAGGGGTAGTCTCAGAGCAAGCAGGCCGCGCCCCTTCTCGGGAGCTTCCTCATCTTCATCTTTGTTACTGATAGTTGGAAGAAATATGTATAAGGCCACCTGGTTCTTGATGTTTTGGAGCGTTGGGTATTGTGATTGGTTTATGGAACCCGAGTTCTTTGTCGATAAGTAGCAATGTTGATGGTCTCTAGCGAAGAGTCGAGTGGCTGCTACACCTCAGAAGCCAGCGATAACCGTGCGGTGAAGCCAGTTTTGCGCCAATTTAGTTCCTGGGTCTGGTGTCGGGGTTGTCTGCACGAGGTGAAGCTTATCAACCGTAACTGTATTCGGGCGGCTACTGAGATGTGTTGCTGTTGTTGTAAAATCCGTCCTAGGCGGCAGAACAAAATGCTGCATGAGGTCCAGGATGGGACATGCCAGATGTGAGTCGGTCTTGCCTGGTTGATGTCGTAAACGCAATATACATGGAATATTTGTGAATCAGAAAGCCCAGCCCGACGAGCATAGGTGGTAAGAAGGTGCTGAAAATGGGAGGAGCGCATCACCATATCCGCACGTCAGAGGATGACGGGGCGAGTGGCGCCTCCTTCCTCCTGCCTTTCCTCCTGATAGTGTTAGACCGTCCAACTTCGCAACTCCTTGCAGCAACGTCCTTCGTATCATATTTCTGGAAGTGGTGGTGGAAGCCCACGTCCTTGCGGAGCTGAACTGCATCGGCGGCGCGACATTGGAGGATTGAGTCAGGGGGCGTTTTGAGCTCGGCTTGGGGAAGTGCCAGAGGCGCATGACGAGAGGGCCGGGGGGTTCTAAATAAGATGTGGAGGAATTCGCTATCTTGAGCCTCATCAAAAAGGCCAAACGCGCGTCGCAGATTTGCGGACAACATTACAGTTAAGGTCCACCCTTCCTCTACATGCATAAAGCGGCTTCTTGGGGCAGTCGCAACCATGGGCGAGCCAGTGAAGGCCGGGATGTCAGGATCCTTTCTGTTTTCTGGTAGAAAGCATACCAGTAGTTCCTGAATCTGGGCATCACCGCATTGGTGTGTTATCTGATACTTTCCATCCGCTGATAATCGAAGAGGAAAAACTTCAGTGCCTGGAATCTCAGGCCATAGCATTCCATAACGACTTACCATCGTCCGGTTAGGCCTTCTTCAACCTGGAATTAATTCGGAAAAAAGAATTGTTCGGACAATGTAGTAGTGAAGAAGCGGTTTACCAATGGCACTATGCAGCGGGAATGGATCCCGGGGTGACTTAGGCTCTGCCCCATGCTCATCACAATTTTCTCAAGCGGATTTCGGACAACGATCTGAGCGCAGAGGACATCGAAGACCAGTTAGTGGATTCGGGACTAGAAGGTCTCGCGGCGGATGGGGATTTGCCTCCTCGTTTCCGGCCGGATCCTGAGTCAATAGGTGAGCCGAATGGCGGAGTTACCTACTTGATCCATTCTGGAGCCGGACCTATCTCTTCGGCAAAACAGCGATAGAGAAGCGGTAGGGTGTGTGGTTCGACGAGGAGTGGCTCAATACGAAAGGATATACCACCGAATCACTATTATTTGCCTGGGGACGGTATGCGTCTGGGTCATAATCCTGAATATGAGGATGGCTACGCGTGAAGTGATCTTGATAGCCAGATTCATCGGCTAAACAGAGATCAACACAAAACAGACATCTTGTTTCCTGGCGGGCTTCCCCAGCAGAATATTCACGTTGGGTTATAAATAACACCAGTCACTATATTCATCATACGATCAATTACCCTCGCGATAAGTGCCAAGAGAATGGCGTGCGGGATATTGTCCGTACGATGCCTACCTAATGATGGACAGCTATTACTTGGTGGCAGCAGAATTACGAAAAGAATTGCACCATGAACGCTTCTGCTAAACTGATGTAGGAGCCAGGCCACGTATACGCTATAGGGCAAAGAGCAACACGGCGCGTTTTTCAGGGCCGCAATAGATTATACCTGATGCCACTTGGGTCCGTGGTGCTCAGGGGAAAAGGGGCTTGCTTCACCAGTGAGATAGAGTGGCAGACAGCTTATCGCCCGAAAATAGAATGTGGCGTTTCATACAAATCGCAGCGTGTAACGCAAATTACGGATCAGTATTCATGACAAGGACCATGCGAAATACGCAGGAAGCCTTGACTATTCCGATAGTACCTACCCAGGGGCTGAGCACTGCTGCGCTAATCACACAAGATATTATTCCGATTACAGATTTCGGAACTCGATCAAATCGCGGGTAAACAGGGGACAACACACTACTCTTACCACTGAACATCACCACCATTGTCGCCCACAATTTTATCAGTGCCATCGCATCGTCCAGGTGTGTTAGCCCCGTGGGCCTCCTGTCGACCTCCATACTCGTGTTTCTGGAGTATGACAGGCACGCATGCGGTTAAGGAACAACCTCTCTGCTACGAAAACGACCATTTGATAACGCAAAGACGCAACAAAAAACAAAACACATAGAGGCGCTATGCTGGGGTCTTGTGTGGTGGGTATCATGAAATATTCCTTGCGTGTCCTCGTCACAGTAGTCGTAGTCTTCTCGAAAATCGTAGGCGTCGTGTATCGTAACTCGTATATGTCGTATAGCGTAATTATAGCGTAATTGTCGTAATGGAGCGTAATTAAGCCGTGCTTTCGTAAGCCGCCTCGCATGGTTCGTCCTGTCGCACGGGACCGCCACTATCGTGAAAGCCTTGGGCCCAGAAGCCCCCACGGGGCCATCCATTTTGGACATCAGGGAGAAGGGGTAGTAGAGTGATATTACATACGCGCGTAGTATTGCGTGGTAAGTAACTGAGACGAGGTGGCGCTGATTCGGGTCTAAGCACAACGGTAATGTCGGAGCGGAGGGCATTTTGGGTGGACACGATGTTTCCCGCGGCCAACTTTCCTAACTGGCTCGATTGGTCGGCAAGACTCACGGTCGTCCCGATACGGCGTTATGAACTATAGTCCCATCGACTCCGACACTTCGACTCAACACTCATCGGCACTCACAAAGCGTCGTCACCACCACCAGCGGTGGTGGCGTTCTCGGACGACTCTTCTTCGGTGGCGGTGGTGATGGTCGGTGCGGGGCCGGGATCGGGGGAGAAGATCTCTTTGAAGTGCGTGGCGGCCACGTCGTTGACGAAGTCAAGCTCGAACGCGCCCGCCTTGTTGTTGCGCTGGTTCCGTGGCCGGTACCGCTGGCAGAAGACGAAGGGGTCCAGGTCCTTGAGCCAGACGCGGTGCGGCGACTTGCGCACCAGCCACGAGGGGGAGAAGCAATGCGGGGTTACTATGCGGTGGGCCTGTGAGTCAGCCGTGGCCCCTGGGTATAGGGCCGGAGGGGGGGTTGCACAGACGGCGAAGAAGACACATACCAAAGGCCGTCCAGACGGGACAGTATCGCAGTTTACCGTCCCAGACCGCGGTGTGGAGGCGGATGCCCTTCGTGACACGGTCTTCGTAGACCATGAGAGAGTGATGAAATCCATCGTCGATGATCTGGCTGCGCGGTGTTAGCGGCGCAGGTTCTGGCTGCTGTAGGGAGGTGGGATCTGCTTACGCCTGGAACAAGCGCCTTTCCTTGTTGAGGATGAATTCTTCCGGGTCGACCATCACGGTCAGAAGGCTGTGGGCCTTAAGACACACGAAAGCGCAGTGGAACAGGACAAGCTCTGGGATATGCATTAGCAGAAGTTAGACATGATTACTTGGCTAGAGAGCTTCTAGACGTACCTTCCCAGGTGGCGAAGCGGAGCGCTGCCCAGCGTTTCCTACGACGCTCCGAGTCACTCCACCGAGTCAAGGTTAGGGTCGAACTGCTATCTCGTCGGATGCATAGCTCGTGCGCACCGCGCCTCGAGACCCAGGGCTCGCCGAGATTGTCGAAAGATCGAACGTAGAGAAACGGTGCTTGATCTATGCCCTGTAGGAAGAAAATAACGGAGATGCGATCGTTATCAAAAGACCTAGAGGCGTCGTTATTAAGAAGTCAACACAGACCCCATTCCCGATTACGGAAAGGAAAAGAAAGGTAAACTAAGATAAGGAGAGAAAAACGAGTCTATCTAAAAAGTGCCAACACGCACCGTTTGAATAGGATCTTGACATCCCGTGACATAGGACCCTGTGTCATGGGAAATTGCCCGAGTCTCAAGAGAGGTCCGAAGGCCTCTGATGTACGATGGCGACTTCGAGGTGTTAGCCCCATCCCGATGATATCTGCCATCCTTTACACTACATGATGTTGACGTACACTCCATGCTTTCTGAACTCCCCCTTAGAGCGGGGCGACCTCAAGAAGATCGACTCGGCCCAGTGGGTGTTCTGCATCGCATCAGAAGGCGAAGTATGACCGTGGCCTGCGCTACTAACCGACTGATGATTCCAATCCAGGATGAGATCCCCGCGCCTGATCAGTTCTCCTTGGGTGACAGTAGTCGGAGGCGCTAGAGGTAAAGTTAGCCCTATTAGTCACCAATGCTACTGGACACTGACGAATGTTCCTAGTCTCCCGAAGCTGGAGGATACGGTCTTTAAGATCATCAAGAGCGTTGATATTGAAGTTTGGGGACCTTTGGCGGACTCGATGTTAGCTCCTGCTTCGTGGCTGGAATGGAGGGGGACCGACCGAGCGAGGAGGAGCAACAGGAACTGTAAGTACTGGTTATACATAGAGAATCGGGCCGGCAGTAGTATCCCCGGGTGCTCGGCGCCCATTTTATAATACAGATACCGCCACCGCTTCTCCTTTGTCATGGTCCGGTCGTTGTAGTAGATGGTTATATCGCGTAGCGACTTGCAGAGGCAGGGCAGGAGGACGTTTAGATAGTCGACGACCTGAGGCACGTGGGGAATATGCACTAGCAATTGGTCCCCAACGTCGCGAAGCAGCTTGCTTCCGATTTGGATCTCGCCGATGAGCGCGTCAAGGTGCGCATAGTAATGCTCTGGCAGTGCGGCTCGCAATCCTTGAAGCTGGATGGCTACGATGTTGGCACGGTGGGCTTCGAGATGACAGCCTTGCAGAAGCTCCTGCCCGAGTACAAGATGTTGTTGCATGCTGGGCACTGGTTTATCGCATCAGAGCCGAGGCGGAGTCACCATGGGTCCTGGTTAGAGTTCATGATCACTGGAGGTCGAGATAGTCATCTCACGATCCCCCCTTGAACAATATCCCTGTCCCCACATCCCAGCATCCGACGTTATTTGACTCCAGATTGTTCGCAAATTGTTCGACCAGAGACGACTTATACAAGGCTCGTTGGGCTTTATGGAAAAAAAGAACAGTTGGAACCCGAGCGTCTGGCAATGTTTCAATGGTACAGATGCAGAACTCCGCAGAAGGTCGGGCAGGCGGCCGTGTGGGAACAGGCGGGAACGGCCTGGGCACCACAACCAAATCAATCGCCAAGGGACTGAACTCGGGGGGCATCCGCCTCAAGCAATTATGGAACCCGTCTAGAGGTTGGAGTCGAATGTGCTGCGTTCAACCGATGCGCCTAGCGGCCCATGCAGGTGGGAAGGAATAGGGAGTTGGCTCTGGAGACGCTCTGCTTGCGGGTAGTGGGGTTCGGCGTGGCGGTCGATGGACCAGAGATGACGATCACGCGATCCTCTCAATGCAAGCCGGGGAGAGGAGACGAAGAATAGACATATTATGTTATCGGTCCACAACCTAGCCTTGTCAAGAATGTGGACGAATCAATAACCTCGCTAGCAGTCCTCTTTGAGCCAATTAGCCTGTCGCCGGCCGTCAATCGAGAGGGAGACACGGAAATTCTAGAAATAACGCAGGTATCGAGTAACTCTAGCGAATGCTGTAACATAGGAAAGTTGCTGAAGACCGAGTTAGGAACTAGGAGGCGAACGAATGGGATTAGGGGGGGTTAGAGGAACGCTCAGCACCATTGACCGCAGCCCGGAACTTCTGCGCGGTGGAGGCGATGGACCGTCTCTTAACCAGGTAATAGATGGTTGAAGGATGTTCAGTGAGCAGCTGCCACGAAGCCAGCGCGGATTTGTCCACGCCAGGATATATATGCAGACGGGATTGGACGGGCTGGCGAATGAATCTTGGGCCCGAGCCGGATGTGGTGTAGGCTGGAGTAGTTTTGAATTTTTTTTTTTTTTGCTGCACTTAGCGACGCGGAGATGAGCACATGCATAAATGACATGCAGGACGTAGTGGCGAGGACTGGTCGATTAACACGGGGTGGCCTGCCTGCGATATGATACCACAAATGAGAGTCGGCGAAGGGGGATATACGCGAGAGACATTTTCCGGTCGGATGCTCATAGCACACCTGTGCTACGTGTCTCAATAAGAGCAGTGGAGAGACGCGACCGCAACCGGATACTCGAGACCAGCGACACAATGTATTGCACACAGGAAAGGCCTCCGACTGAGTTGGAGATACACGTACTCGAGGTCAAAATTCAAATTTATGTAGCAACGAATCCAAGGAGCATCAGCATTATCCGGAGAGTAACGGCGAGCTCTGGGTTCCACGCGCGACGACCGATACCTATCCTACCAAGGGAACGATGGGCAAAACTGAGCCAAAGGTGAAGCCCTCAGTAGGCCTGATAGGAATCGAACCTAGTGTCGCTTTGACTGTTGATGAACGCCTGCAAAAGGGAATCGTACTCTTCGTTTTGGTGGCGGGGAGAAGGGCTTGCTTCGTGCGGTGTGTGTCTAGCTTGAGCCAATAACACCTGTGAGGCTCTCAGGGGTTCGCTCCGATCGAGAGCGTCATTGAGCTCCCCACAAGGGCTTTATTCAAACCTTGGGATGGCAAGAATTTGTCGGTAGTTGAGACGCATTGGCGAACCTTGCTCACAAAGAGGCAAGGGCACAAGTAGATCCAACAATTGAAACAATCACCAAATCTTATGATTGGTGCGCCGCGGGAACCGTGAGCCTCACATGGTTGACGATTGGGGTTGGAACTTCGCTTTCATCGCATCTGGTATGCGGCGCCTAGTACGCGGTACGGCCGGAGGGGTGGGATCGAGATAAGCCGCTTTGGAGTACTAGAGAAAGTACAATTTAAATGAAATTGTCGGAAGATGTGGTGATTTGTTGTTGGAGCGCTGAAGAGGATCAAAAGGGCTTTGATTTTGTGGCCCTAGGACCGCAGCAACGAAAAGGCCGACAGCCTATATCAGCTAGGAGAACCCCCTATGTAGCTAGTCCGACAGCACTCCCAATCGGAACAGAATCCAGACCGAAGAATTGCAACACTTCTGCCCACAAAAATAGATGAATCGGCATTTCGTGGTTAGATAGGTAGGTACCTAGCCCAGAGAAGGTAGCCTCGTCTTTCAGGCTTGAAGTTGAGACTCGCTAGAACTCCAATCCATCAACAGGCCACACGAGGTCGCTCTAACGTCAGGCCCCTACCATGGGTACCTTGGTAGGTCTCATCATATAGCTACCTAGTAGGTACCTTACCCGCTAACGTTAGGCACTCGACATTCCGTGCTATATATGATGGGTACGTCTTTTAACATCCTCGGGCGGTATCTCTCCACCTGTTAGATACCGGGATTCTTTCAGTTGCAAGTTCTTGCACTAGCTGATACCTGACATATGTTTTTTTATTTATTTCGTAAGACACTCAGTATCTTCATTGGGTGAGAGGGTTACGGAGCTTGATACCATTTTACCCATTTTGCGAGGCAAGGTAAAGGAGGCACGTTCGTGGATTGATCATAGTTATGATCGCAACTAGTTTACAATGGTTCAATTGTCTTGAACTCGGATCGATGTCCTGCGATGAAAACATCATGTAGGTTGGGACCCTAAACTGCAACCCAGGGTATCGTATCTGTAGACCCTCGGCCGTCATCTCAAAGAATAAATGCGTGCATCAAAGCAAACCAAGCACATATCCCTTCCTGTGCTGCAACACCGACCTGGCCCATACGAAATACACGTGAAAAGAAATGTAGGCGTCCACCTTGTCCCAAGCTTCTCGAGTAGACAACGACTCTTAGTCATCGCATCGTGAAACTCGTGACCTGATAAGCGGTCAAAGTGAACGGACCACATTTACTCGCTGTCATCTCCTCCAGCCTAATCAGATTCGGCCTAATCAGTACTCTTCAGTATGGTTCGAACACAGCAACGGAGGGGACGTGCGGGGCTTACCTGGTAGGCTTGCTTCTCATCCTCGTATCTCTTCTTGTCGGCAGCGGCCTTAGCCTCATAAGGGGCGCGCTGCTTGTCGTTCAGGGCCTTCCATCTCTCACCAAGGATCTTGCCGACTTGGCCTGCGCAACGAGTTAGGCCTAGATGCCAATAAACGTAGCAGGGCCACATGAGCTTACCGAAAGAGATGCCGGGGTTCTCGTCACGAACGTTCTCACGTTGCTCATTGGCGAAGAACATATAGGCAGATAGACCACGCTTGGGGGCGTTAGGGTCTAGACAGGGCAGTCAGTTAGCAATGACTCAAGGCTCGAAATATGCCACCGCCAACTCTCCAGCGCGACCAGCACCTTTCGAGGCGTCATGGTACATCCCGGGGAAGATGACAAAGGGGAACGGGTCTTGGGATATTGCCCGCCAGGTGACGCGCGTTGCACCCAGCCGTGCTGAGCAGGACATGGGTATGCGTTGTGTGATTGGCGAGACTTACCCTTCTTGCCGCGTCTCTTCTCGACCTTGCCGGCCTTACCGCCGCGCTTAGTTGCTTCCTTGGGCATTTTCAAGTGCCTGTGCAGGTTCCTGGTTAGCCTTGACAATCTTTTAATGGGATGATTAAGTCAGCGGGGTGCGATGCGTTGTAGAGTTGGCTAGACTGAAGGGCAGGCCTGCGACGCGTTTGATAGCCACGCGTGTGATAGCTTGGAGGGGCAGTTGGGTGATGGGCGATAGTGCAGTGACGGTGATGCGTAACAGGCGCAAATGCAATTGCGCATCCCAACGCGTGAAATCCGCCAGTCGAAGCTCAAAATTAGTCTGAATAGGGCATGCTTCATACTTTTGATAGGTTTCTGAGGGATTCAGCACGTGTTGTTGTGTTTTGCGAAGCTGTTGCAATAATTCGATATCAGTGAATTGCGATGGCAGATGAATGGTGAAAAGTTGACGGTTGATGGATATGGCTGATGGGGAGGACGAAGCAACAGCCAGGTTATTAAGCTGGACAAAGCTCCCAAAAACCGACAAGAACCTTGAAATGAGACGGATACTTGTGCAGAATGGTCCCAAAGATTGATGGCGACGAAGTTTGACTTTATCGGTTTGTATTGCAGTTGTTGCAAGAAAGTGACTTGGGAATTGCAGTGCAGGCGCATATAATGGGAGGTACTCACAGTTGTGCGGGTATGTAGTGAGGTTGTGTGTAGGCGCTGTTTGTATGGGAGTCGATTTGCGTGTGAGAATTGTATGAGAGAGAAGAGAGGGAAATTTGTATGGGGGGAGTTGGCTGGGTGCCTTTTTACTGCGGGTGGCTGATTGTGTGGGAGTGCGTGCGCTTTCCGTTGCGTGTGTGTAGCTGGGCAGGCGCTTCCTCCCCCAAATTGTGAAAGGGAGGGGTACCGTTCTTGGTCCAGCAGCAGAACACCCAGCAGCAGCAACTAAAAGCAGGGAGCAGGCACGTATGCGTTATGCGCAGGTACTGTATTCTGCTTTGACTCGCCTCACACTTTCTGTCGTCCATGGTTCAGCTGACCGAGTGCTAGCCATTTCCATAGCCTATTGCTGACAGCCGTCGAACTATGCTTTGCCGGCAGGACTCAAACTGTTCACAAGACTGGCAGCTGCCAAATAGTACTTACAGACTTGGGGCTTTCTCAGTTATGCACGTTATTCAGACTGTGTAGGGCTACTAAGAATCCGGTACTATCTGACTGATTCCCTGTACTGACGCGTAAAGTGCAGCGTCGCCAGGATACTGTGTACTCCCTCTTCCCGCATTGGCTCCCACCTTTACGCCGTACTCCGTAATCACGTATTGATTCATTTGGATCATCACTCTGACTTTTGCTTTGAGAATCAGATTGCTTACGTATCTAGGTACATATCTGAGCTTCAAAAGTCCCATTTGCCTTCCTCTTAACCTCGTATATGGTTCTCTGAGCGACGCAAAAGGGTTATGTACCACTCCCATTCCTTTGCAGATACCGAATAGGGATTGAAAATGCCAGTAATTTACAGCTGGTCTCTTTGCCACGAATTCGATGTTTTCCTAGGCATCTTAAAGACAGAGGTTGACCTTTGAAACATTGCCCAGCTGGCAGCATTTGGGGGCAACGCAAGCCTATCTGCGGGTAGCATAGCTGAGGTGTTTTGGCTCTTCAGATCTCCTACCTACCTATCATTTGCGTCATCGGATTAGTACTTCACTCTAGGTACCTTGTTTGAGCACGCACTCGTTTATCAGTACTATCGTGTGTTGTTGGGCTGTGATCCAAGGAAGAAAGTGCCTAGTACGAAGTGGTTGACAGCTGATTTCATCCTGGTCGATTTTGCTGCGAGTCCGGTCCTCCCCCTCCTACTGTTTCACCCAAGCTCCCCTGTTTCCTCCCAACTCACCCATCAGGCTATCTATCACCCATCCCTTTCTGACTTGAGTCACATAGTGCTTTGCTTCGGTCATATGCAGACCATCAACCCCTTTCTTTTCTCTCAAGCAAACCTAATGCACCAAAGCAGATAACCAGCTCTTTCGACTCGAAGGGAAACGCTGGCATGCAAATATACTGGCCTGGACAATACAAGTGAAATCTTACGCTTCTCTGATGCATCATTGATGATCTAGGCTTGCGATCCCCTAGAAGCTCATCCCAGTACATTCTACCTCTCGCCAAATGTTTATTGCTAGCCTCGTCGCTGTCCTTGAATAAGCATAACTAGCCAATCATGAGATTGGCTCTAGCTCTTGATAAATATCGCCCGTCTACACCCCAGCGCCAACTGATATTGGCATTGACCGGATGGAACTCAGACCCTAAATGAACCTTCTATAGGCAAATATCATGCCAAGGACTCGTTAAACCAATAACGTTTTCGAAATCGCGCAGTTGTAGATATCTGTTTGTTGCGCCGACGCAACGTCCCCCCAACCAGTCGACTATGCATGCCCTGGTCTTTCCCATAAGGAGAGACTGTTATTGAAGGGGCCATCTTGCCACTGAGGATAATAGTGGCGTGCGCTTTTTGGAATACTCGATGCTCCCAACCAGGTGTTGACCAGGCTATAAATATACAATATTAGGAACCAGCTAACAAAACATACGGCGTGACAAGGCCAACGAGTGTGGGAGCATACCACACACACTTCTGGTCACAACTGCCACCCCCGTATCTGTTGTGGCAAATGCTCGCTCATGTTTACCTGTTCCGTTCAGCAGCTGCTCCGCAACCAAAGGGTACAAGGCTTGAGACCGACATGGGTTGTGCATATCCACTAATAACACGCGTAGCAACGTCGCAAGTATAATTGCAATAGGAACCAGCTTGCGCAATTACGTGCAGGATCACTGCGGTGCTTGGTAAGTGTCCTCGAGACCTGTCAGATTCCGTAGTTGTGGTAATGCACACGAAAATCCGTCGAAGTGTCTCATTCGCCCAAAGAATCTGCAATGGATAGGGCACGAGATGTTTCGCAGTCATGCCTACGGCTTCCTTATGTGGGCACCTGTTTTGGTCGTAGGGGCAACGTTGGGACGGATTTACCGGGAGTCGGGGGGCTTCACTGTACCGCATACCGTCCACCGAGAGAAAGCGACTTGGTTGTTTCACTGGACCGTAATCCCGCACTGTGCTCCCATCCCTCTTTCGGATCATCCAGGAGGCCCGTTTCTCCACCATGACTACAGTCCGTTGGGAAAATCCTACAACTGCACTCATCAATCATGTTCGTCAGAGCAATTACACATTCAAGACACAGGGCTTGGCTTGGCTGTGATATCGATGCGCTACTAACCACTGGCACCTATGTTTACATCACACGTAAAAGGCGATACCAAATGGGAAGATGGAGGCAAAGCCCTGCATCTTCGCCATAATCTGATTCCATTCGCGGATGATTATATCAGCCATCTCGCAATATTGATTACCAAGGTACGTAGAGCTAAAGGCCCAGGCAACGTGGTTGATCCAACTTTTCCGGATCCCCGCTGGCCCTTGCCTTCCCAACCTAGATGATCCTAAACAGCTCCAAGGCTAAATAAAAATAGCATGCATATCACGTGCTTCGTAGGAGCCGACGGCACAGTCGCCAACCTTGGGGTGCGCTAAGCCCTATTTGCTAGCGTTTGGATCGTTTGAATGCGTCTGCGTCGACGAAACAAGCTTTCGTGGGTGCCGGGTCGCTCCATGATGTTGGTATTTGCGATTTTGGTTCTTACAGTGTGAAATACCGAATGACTTGCGTCGATCTCTTGGTGTGTGGCTGTTCAAGGGCCGAGAACTGGCTACTCTTGAAATGGACCCCGATCCTGAATTCTGACAGGGCGGTGGGTTGCGGCAGCTAATAACGGCTCGCTCCGTGGTGAGTACTATGCTGCCCTGTGGAAGAAAGAGGCAGTCGATGGTTTTATCCCCTGCTAAGAGAAAGGAGCTTGCGCACGTATATCCTCTTAGACAGATCCATCCAGTCAGCTGAGTGAACTGGCTGGCCACGCCATTGGTTGCACAGGTGTATGTATTCATGAGTGCAAGAAGGGATAGGGTATCACAAGCATAGAAACAATCCAACAGCCTCCTTTCGGAGCCCCAAGCTCTCGCTCACGCCAGCTACCGATTATATGTCGTCGTCCTCCGCGTCGAGGACGATATCCCTAAGCTCGGCGTCGCGGGCCCAGTCGGCGCCGCTGCCCGCGACGACGGCGCTCGCCGTCCCCTTGACGACGCGCCACCGCTTCCGGCTCGCCCGGACCTGCACCCCGAGCTCGTCGATCTCGGCCGCGAGATCCGGGTCCGCGTCCGCCCACGGCTCCCCCGTCCCGTTATTCCGGCGGTTTGCCTCCCCCGCCAACCGCAGCACCTCGGCTGCCAGGTCCGCGTTCTCGCGCATCAGCCGCAGGCTCTGGCCCTCGACCTCGACCAGCTCGTCGAGCAGCGCCCGGAGCTCCGTCGATTGCTTGGCTAGCGTCACGGAGGCCGCGTCGCGCTGCTCGAGCGCGGGCAGGAGGTCCCTGTCATTCTGTTAGCCAGCTGTCTTGTTTGGCGAATCTCACTTCTCGTACTTGCATCTAGGTTTAGAAACGGGGATGGGGAAGGGAGGACGTAAGGACCCTGGTTAACTGACCTTTCGATGGGAGAGGCGTTGGTCCCGCTGTGCACGGCCTGCATGATCGGATTCGCCATCATGACGCTCTCCACGGCCTCGTTCCGTAGAACGTATCGAGCGCGGGAGTCCAGGAGCTCTTTCTGTGCTACCTTTATTGCATCTCCCTCTTGCGATGATGATGTTGTGGTGCCTGTGTTTCGTTAGCCACGATGTTCTAGGGCTAAGGTAAACCGGTGACCTATACTTGGAACGTAGTTCCTTTGTGCTGTTAACAGGGCGATTTCTAACTGGAGCTGCTGGAGCCTGTCATGTAGCTCTAAGACGCGCTTTTCCTCGTCTGATAGTAGCAACAGCGCCGTTGGGCTTTCCTTGGCTTCTTGTGCCATGGCCCCGTTTCTTGATTGACACTGAACAATAAATGAATAACTTTGGACCTTCAGAGATATATAATAGAATTATGCAATATAATAACTGTCTCCTTTTATCCAGATTGCCACTCATATCTAACGCGGTCGGGTACGGAAACGGTTTGCATACGGGGCTAATGGGAGATGTGGCTGGGCATCAGAAAACAAAGTGGCTGATGCGGTGGCGCTATTCGGATGTTTGTTGTAATCAACAACCATTAGGTACCGCGCGCTGGAACAAAGTTCGTTCTTATACCTAAACTCCGAACAAGCTTTGGAACCTTGATCCTATCCTCGCCTCTCTTATTTCTCTTAATTACATGGGCTCTTTAAATAAGAATCCCTCATCAGCCCTTTCACTACCTTTCATGATTACTTGTGATAGCACTATGTAATTCGAGTACGTGACAACCGCTTGATCACGAGCCGACGTCATCCTCGATTGTACCGGGATACCCGCAAACCCAAGACATTCGAAACCGCTTGCACATCCACATAGTCGACTGGTCTAAGCTCTGCCTCGTCTGTGATTGGTGATCGGTGCCGTGGGACGACGGGGCGCCGTTGGGAGCCCATCTCTCAATTCTTGTTCTAGAATCGAGACCGCCTCGTGATGATGACTACTGTCGGGCTTATTGCTCTGGTAACCTCCGATACCCTGACCCTATAGAGCTATCTGCCATCTGCTATCTAGGGGAGCTGATCCTAGTAGTCGCTTCCCGTGCTTTATCATCACCGCAATATTCCAGTCTGCCAGGTCATCTTCTTATCTTACACACACCACGCACCCATACATTGGTATTCCCCAGTTACCGGCTCTTCGTTTGAACATACTTACATTCCGACGTCCGTTCCTGTCTCGGCTCCGCCCCGTATGCTGTCATTAGGTGATGGAATACATGAATAATGGCGACGCAGACGCAGGTGTTGGTAGCCCACACGGGCCAGCGCCTGCAGGTCGACATCTCGCAGTTCTCGTCGTACGTACTGACTCGGCTCGCAACGACTCGCTGCGGAGTCGAGATTTAGTGTAACACAGACTGACATCGCAACTGTAGCCTCGATGACTTCAAGGGATGGGTCTCCCGACAAAGCTCTATACCGATACCGAGTATCGTTGCTCTTACCTCACAAGGGAAAACCGTAAAGATCCAAACCATCCAGTCGGAAGTCAGCGCACCTTCCTCCCTCTACCCTACAGCACCCTGAAGTCTTTGGCTAATGCGGGCTATAGAAGGAGATATACGTCTACGATATCCGAATAACGCAAGCCTCGTCGCCGGGGACCCCTACATCCCTTGTGTCCGAGGGCCCCATTCCGAGGCGATATGTCCTAACTGCTGCGCCTAACGCTATTAACGATTCACGGTCTTTGCAATCATGGCAGGCTCTGTTCAAGAGTCGTCGCGACTGGGCGTCGAACATCGTAAACGACTGTACCGCCATGGCCAACACTGCGCACGCACGCTACGATGAAATGGATGTCATGCTCAGGTGCCTCGATGCTGCCGTGGCCAATCTCGACACCGCGTTGAAGCCTCTGGAGCCCAAATATAACGAGTTGAAGAAATGGATTGTTCCCACGCAGGAAGACTACACCAACCTAGCCACCAACTGGGAGCGTTATCTAGAGTCGGCTCGGAGCATCGGTATATCCCCGGACATGGTCCGCTTCATGACCTGTCAGGAGGTGCGGAAGTCTCGTCAGAAAACACTGGAGGACCTTATCGATCCAGAGACGACGCGGAAGGCTGGCAAGCTCGCCACTACGTCTCTGCGAAAGTTTAACAACAAGATATCCGACCTCGACAAGACGGCCGAGAGGATGTTTGCCGAATGTGACCAGCTGTTTCAGGAGTTTGACAAGCTCATGGCTCGATCAGCTTTGCACCATGCCGATGAGTGCCGCCGGCTGTTGGAGGATATCGAGGCTGTGGCGAAGAAGATTGATACGGATTACCAGGCTACGCTTCTATATGTCAATCCGGCAAGAGACGTCCCACAAGCTTCCAAGACGGCCGTCAACCATACCAAGCAACTCCTACCTAGCATGCATAATCGGGCTCTTGAGATGGAGGCTATGGTTCGTTACGCGACCCAGGCACGCAATGACGTGGCTCGCGATTCTCTGGTTTTCATGCGCAATATCGCCGAGATAACAAGTTTGCACGCGAACGTGAAGAATCAGATGAATGCCATCACCCAAGGCGAGGAGGAGATGACTACGTTCGACTATCTGCGCCTCATACAGCAGCTCCCGTTTATGTACGCATCCTTCGTGGCAGAAGCTGTAAGGCGTAGGGAATGGGCGGACAAGGTCAAGTCAGACTCGTCAACGCTTGTCAACGAGATGGCGCTTTTCCAGGATGAGGAGTTGAAACGCAGACGCAAATGGCATAAAATGGTTGGTAGCACATACGGACCCGAAAAGGCAGATAACAATGTACTGGGCGTCGAAGTGAACATCCTCGGGGAAGAGGAGGCGTGGCCGGCCATGGCGAGGCAAGATCTCAATGAGTTCTTGGCCGTCATTCAACGACACAACGCAGAACCTTCAGTTGTGGATGACGTCTCAAAGCTGATTGACGAGCTTAATAACCCGACCAAGCAGCAGTCGAAACGGGTGAAGGCCTTCAAGAACGGCAGTGTCCATGAAGCGGTGCTAGGTAGGAGTGGCCTGCTCATCCGAGGAGACGATGAGCTCCTTCGAAGCCTGCAGGAAGACAAATCCAAGCTGGAGAACAAGCTAAGGACTGCCGAAAGCAGAGTCCGCCGACTCGAAGATCTCTTGCATCGACATAGTCAGGCATCAAGACCGTCATTGTTCCAACCACAGCGGCAATCAGCGGACAGGAACGATTACACTGCCTCGGTCAAGGCGGACCAGCCGAGTGACGGCCGGCGACGATCGTCCGCTTCAGACAGTAGTGGGGCTCTTTTGGACCGTATCGCGAAACTAGAAGGCGACCTCAATGCGGAAAGAGAACGCGCTACGGCTCTCGAGAGGGAGGCCCAGGCCCGAACGACGGACATGCAAGAAGTCAACTCAACTAAGAATGACCTCCTGGGCAACATGGAGGCCTTGAAGAGGGAATTCTTAGAGGAACGCAAGTCGCTTGAGACCGAGATCAAGGCTTTGAAGATGCGCCTCGAGGAGACCGAGGAAGAGATAGAGCATTTTGGCGAATCCAGAGATAACGAAAAGCTAGCCTACGATGAGAAGGTCCATTATCTGGAAGAGGAGGTCGGACGCCTGACACGGGAGAAGAGGGACGATATACTGAAATCTCAGGGCCAGCTTGACTTCCTCCGCAGCGAGAGTCGCGCACAGCGGGAACGGAACGTGTCCCTCGAGAGGCAACTGCAGGAAGCCCGCGAGGCCATCAAGGCTCTATCAAGACGTGCAGAAACATATGAAGAAAACACAGAGACCCATACCAAGTCGCTCAAGGAGCTCCACAGCCAGTTGTCGCCCAAAGAAGCTGTGCCCCAGGAGATAGCCGACCTCATCGAGTCACTGGCGAACAAGTCGGCCGATATTCTAGCGAAGGTCCAGTCACTCGAGGAAGACCTTTCCCTCATGAAGACCGATCTCGACCATGCCCAAGGGACCGTTAAGGAGGTCAAGTCCGAGCTGTCGGCTACACAGGAGAGATTGTCCGCAGAAGAGATGGCATCAGTTCATCTGCGCGAGTCACTAGACAAGGAGAAAGCCAGATGCGCCGCCTTGGAAGCAGAGGTCAAGGACGGGCGGGAGCAGATTGACCGCCTGAGAGCCCAAATGACCGAAGGCGAGAGTGGCTCGGAGACTTTACGAAAGAAGCTGGAGGATGAAGAGAAGAGAGTCGCAGAACTATTGGAACAGCTGGCATCAAGACAGTCCCAGGTAGGCAGTCTTGAGGAAGAAGTTCGAATGTTCCAGGAAAAACTACACTCCTCTGAGACTCGGGCGGCAAGTCTCGACGCTCGCTTGGAGAGTCGTAACGAACACACCAAGAGTCTTACCCAACGACTGTATACGCACAACGAAAGGCTGTGCAGGCTCCTGGAGCGGCTCAGTTTCTCTATCACTCGCCACGACGACGGGTCAATGACCTTCCAGAAAATCCCGCGGTCTGAGCGCACGTTTCAGAATCCAAATGATTCATCCGACCCCGGAAGCTCGATCAGGCGGTCCGTCTCGTTGGCGACCAACATGCTTGCCGACAGTGCCGATCTCAGGCTTCTTTACTGGATGAATGCGGAAGACTCGAAGGTGGAGGATGAACAGTTCGAGGCCTACATGGACGGGCCCGGAAACTTTGACATAGACAAGTTTTGCGACGCCATCTACCGCCGCATCAAGGAAGTGGAGCACACAGCTAGAAAGATGACGAGGGATGCCCGAGGTTATCGTGAACGTGCTCATGCGCTCGCCAAGGAAGCACACGACAAGATTGCATTCAAACACTTTAAGGAAGGCGATCTAGCCCTATTCTTACCGACCCGTAACCAAACAACAGGCGCTTGGGCCGCCTTCAATGTCGGGTGTCCGCACTTCTTCCTCCGCGAGCAGGAGAGCCACCGGTTGCGCAGTCGCGAATGGCTCGTGGCGCGCATCACGCGCATTCAGGAGCGGGTTGTCGACCTGTCTAAGAGCCTGCAGTCCACCGCCACCAATGCGGCCCCGTCAGAGGGCGAGACGGACTCCATCAACACCGGTGACGAGTTCGACAACCCCTTCGACCTATCGGACGGCCTCCGCTGGTGGCTGATCGACGCGCATGAGGACAAGCCCGGCGCTCCTTCAACGCCGGGGCTCGGCAAGTCCACCATCGCCGCTAATAACGTCGCTGCGGTCGCTGACATGCATAACGCGCATGCACGGACGTCGTCTAAGAGCAAATCCAAGCTCCTCGGTGGCCTTGGCGGTTCCACCTCGGGCATCGATAGCGTTAGCCGCACCCTGCATAAGAGCCTCGAGAGCAGACGGAGCAGCTCGGGGTCTAAGAAGGCCCTGCCATTCACATTGGGCGGCGGTAGCGGTGCAGCCGCTAAGGGGAGCGCGCTCGCAAGCGAGACGAACAGCCTCCGCGCCGCGCCGGCGGATTCACCAGTCGTGGAGAGCCCAACTTCCATAGGACAGAGTGTGGCGGGGCCCAGCGGCGAGACCCAGGGGCAACATCAGCAGGGAGGGTTGAATATGGGAAATGGGAAGGACAAGGCGGCCACCAATGGCGGGGCCGATGGCCAGCAGCATCTGACCAATGAGGTGCGACAAAGCCACCTGGTTGACTCGTTACTGGGTCCATAACCACCGCACCGTCCAAGCAAACGAACATCTTTTCGCTGATGGGGCTCTAGCGCGGCCATCGGGCAGACGCCACCTCTCCTCCGCATCCGAACCAGAAGCAGAGTCCGGAAATGCGGGCGGCACGTGGCCCCCGGACACGCCGGGATTCCGTGCGCACAGACCGACTGCAGTCGCGGCTCCAGCGCGACGTAAGTGATGCGTCGGCCGCTTCGGAAGGGAGGAGCGTCATCTGGGACTCGCTGTGGAATCTGGATCTGAGTTATCCCGCCAAGTGATGGGCCGGACCGGATCGGAGCGAGGCAGAATATGGCACGGAGGGCATACAGATCACGCAGCTACTACATCATTTGTGTTACGCCAGAAACGGTGGTTGCATAGGCTCTACGGAGGTGGCATGTTCTGGTTAAGGGCCGTGAAGGTGGTATGACTTCTTTTTCCGACGTATTTCTGGGGTTAACTTACGATAGGGTGCATGGGCGGTGCAAGGGAGCGTTTCTTTTTGTTTCTGGCCGGGTGGGGAATGATGCGAGACCCCGTGAAGGGCATACCCCCCCTTTTTACTTTTACGGTCGAGGGATAAGAGGCGGGGTGAAGGGAGGTGAAGCTCATCGTTATGCCTACCGTTTTCACCAGGGACGCGCAAAAGTCATGAAGCCAAATCCGAAGAGGCCTCGAGACTTATATCGCTTAAATTGATAACGTGTTTTGCTTGGGTAGTCTTGGTGGTTTAGGTGGTGTGGATGCGTCGTTTGTAGTTTGGTAGGTTCAGAACGTGATACTTACGGCGTTCATGGGTCCGATAACTTCCGACGCGATCATGGGGTGGGATTGAGGCCCTCAATAGGCGTAAGGCAACCAATGGCAAGGTAATCTCTGCTACGCCGGACTGGCCCCAGCTCAGCTCAGCTCGGTTCGACCGTGGACTTAGACCTTGGTCCGTATCAGGCAGGTGGGAGGTAAGCCTAATAGGATACCTGGTGGCTTTTGGTGTCTAGTCTAAATAGGGGGTAGATGAATCGCTAACCGTCCGGACTGTAGACATGCGTAGGATTTTGCGGTTTCGATGCCGCTAGCCTGTCTTTCGGGGCCAAACTGGAGGTATGTCTAAGACGCCCTCAGTGGACAAGCGAATCATCAGCAAGAAAAAGGTTGAGATCATTAGTCGGCCAACTCTATATTTGAGCGGTTATGATATTAGTATGTGGCGGATGCGTTACTCGGCTCGCGTCAGCCCGAATACGGTATAATTATGGTGTAGTCTTCCTCTATCTGTCGATAGTGCTGTTCCGGTTTCGAACTTGCACGCGGCGCAACACGCAGGTGGATGGGCCATAAGAAAATGGCATGCTTACTGACTAAAACCCTCGCTTCGTTCAGACCTATCATCCGGTTGCGCCGAAACGAGAAGCTGGGTGGTCATTTCCATTAGCCCCGACATCAGCTGAAAGCCCTTGAGATTCTACTACACCGCTGCGCCGCGTCCTTCAAAGAAGCGGCACGCACGATTGGGCACGTAGGCCTTGCATCTTGTGCCTCACAGTATATGAGTCCAGAGAACCGACTCGGCCCAGCTAGGATTGGATCTGAACCGGTTCTGGTTTTGCATGGAAGATATCATAGCTTTAGGGACACTATTATACATATGACACCCCAAGGCGTTGCTACAGAGCTACGCATGAGAGTTAAGTGATAGCCATTAGAAACGCTTGAATCGACTACGAATCCTGGAAGACCTGTGTATCTATCACTGAGCTTGAATGAACTTGGGCGATGTGACGCTGCGTCAGATCGACAACATCGGCTTCCCGATTAGGCGGCGGTGATGCAGGAACAAGCTAGTGTTCCACAGATAATCGCAGCGTCTGGGTGGATACCAGTTGCTGTTTTTGGAGGTCTTGGGATTTGCAACAAGGCTTAGCGGATCGACAGAGCTGTCGCGCAGATCACCGATGTTCCAGACGGCGGTCGGGAAGATGCCATAAGCAACAACAATCTTTCCCTTTTTTCTACGTAAAGCTCGCATAGCGGCCAGACGAACCCCTGCGTCCATGTTGTGTGGAGTGGGAGAGTCCATCCAAAAGAAAGCCCAGAATATCAACACAGTAAGCACGGCCGCCTAGACTCGCTCGGAATCATGGCTGGACCGCCCAACCTGAGCTCACGCTATGCCCTAACGCGCAACTGCGAGCGCGGTCTAATCTCTCGAGGCGGTGCCCTCGCGGCGCATTCGCACGCATTCAGGACCGACGAGAAGCGCGTTATGGCCTCTATAGTCCTTTCCACGGCGAAGATGGCAGCCCATAAGCGGGATTACTAGCCTGGGACTTCTTGCCTAAAACGGGAACGATGCCTTCTCACAGTAGCGCCAGAAGAGCAGGTGGTCAGCCTAAGCGATCTCGGATGGCGTGTCTGTCCGGATGCTGGGAACACAATACGGAGGGACTTGTGGAAGACCGGAGGAGAGATTATATATAAACCACTATGCATCCTCCTATGTGAGGTCAGTAGATCTTGACCGGGGTTGATCCGTAGATCCTCACTGCCTAGCTATCCAGCTTCGCTTGTCATTCCTTATCCCTTACTCTCAGCGTCTAAACGACTTGTCACTCCTTTACGAACAAGCCACTCCCTGACGGATATAAGAAAGAAAACAAAAAGAAAAAAAATGAAGTTCCTTCAGTCCGTCTGTCTCGCAGCCAGCCTGCTCCTGGCGAGC
This sequence comes from Monosporascus cannonballus, assembly GCA_004154925.1. Classification (NCBI taxonomy): domain Eukaryota; kingdom Fungi; phylum Ascomycota; class Sordariomycetes; order Xylariales; genus Monosporascus; species Monosporascus cannonballus. The sequence goes on along the minus strand of QJNS01000034.1, from coordinate 58,074 downwards.
AGCACCGTTGCGGCCCCCGTCGCCAAGCGCCAGAACGTCGGCGCCCGGAAGCGCATCGCGCTGTGGGAGTGGACGCTGACGCGCGACTACCCGTCCTATCCGGGGATCCAGGAGACGGCGGCGTCGATGGGGTCGTCGTCGGAGCTCGCGAGCGTCATGAACTGGGAGTCGTGGACGCCGACCGAGGTGCCGCTGGCGCACGCGCCGATGGTGCGCACGCCGATGCAGCTCGTCGGCGACGCGTGGTCGCAGATCACGGGCACGCTGCGGAACCAGCAGCAGTCGGGGGTCGCGCCGCTCGTGCACTTCTACAACGAGCCCGAGCGCCAGGGAATCGCGCCTGCCGAGGCCGCGAGCGTCTGGCGCAACAGCATGCTGCCGCTGCGCGCGCTGTTCGGCGCCCGCCTCGTGGGGCCCGCGCCCGCCAGCGACCCCACCGGCACCCAGTGGCTGCGCGAGTTCATGTCGCACCTCGGCGACGGCGAGAAGCCCGACTACACGGGCGTGCACTTCTACACGTCGCAGTGGACGCTCTCGAGCGAGGAGGTCGGCTACGCGCAGGATTACATCAGGGGCCGGCGCGACGAGTACGGGCTCGACGTCGTCGTCTCCGAGATCGCCAGCACCAACCGCGACTACAACGAGGCCGACTACTTCACTCGCTCCATGGCCCGGTGGATGGACGGCGAGTCCTGGGTCCACCAGTACGGCTTCTTCGGCATGTCGCGCGAGCCCGCTGACGGCTTCGTCAGCCCCGCCGCCCAGCTGCTCGACATCAACGGACACTGGACGCCGCTGGGCAGATTCATCGCCGGTCTCGAGTAGTGGGGCCGACCTTATAATTCAAGTTTCTTCTTATGATGCATGAGAGGTGTCCGGAGTTTGTATTGGGTGGTTGGTCCGGCGTGGAAGGATGGAAGGATTGGTGCTATTTATGGGTAGTACGTTCCTCGTATGCACGAGGAGCGAGCTTCCATTTTTGTATATAGCCCCTTATGGATGGCACACTGATGTCGGATTGTACATACCACATTCACTTCGCTTCCTGTATATACAGCTTGCCGCCAGGACGCCAGCGGACAGCTGCGGTCATACATAGGGTTGAACGGCTCTCCCGAATCACGGCTTCGGCCCGATATCGCTTCCACTCCTGTTGACATAAATATTCCCATGGGTGTTGTTAGATCTCCTACGGACTCCATGTCATCCCCGAATTTCTTAGTTATATGTCAACGCTCTGGTAGGTGGCGAGGATTAGTTTTTTTTTTTTTCATTTATCATTTACGTGTGTAAAGACCATGCATTGTGGGACCAAAGTTTTAGCCTTTCTAAGAGAACCGTGGAAAGCATCGAATTCAGATAATGGTCAATGCCTCGGTTTATTGTACATACATATGTAACACAAAGTAAATCGCAGTAATGCCTAGGGTATATCTCCATCAATCAAACACCCAAACCGGAACACCAAACCGCCATGCGACCAAACCCAGACGGTATTATCCAAGTGAGCGCCCCTGAATGACATATGTGCGGGATGTGGAGCCTTTCTAAAACTGGCCTACGTGCTCGTTGAGGACGTAGGAAGCAGCCAGCGGCCAGCCCAAAAGGACGGCGAGACCGGGAAAGTAGCTGCGATAAAGGGTTAGCATTGGAACTGAAAAATTCTGGCAGAGCTGTGATAGGGAAAGGGGTATGCTTACAAGGCGGCTTGTTGCGCTCTTGTCTTGACGATCCGGCCCCAGTCTCCTTTGTGAAGGGGTCCGGTGGCCGGCATCGGGGTCGGGTGCGGCTCGAAGCTGCGAGCGAAGGTTCGCAGGCTCGACATGTTGCGGGCTTCGCTGCGGGAGGCGGCGCGCGATGCTGCTCGGACGGCCAACATGACGGTCATTAGGATTGGTTGGTTAAAGATTGAGAAGATGGATGATGGCCGTTTAGGGCTGAGGCCGATCCGTGCAAATTACCTGATGTGTGGCTTGGCTGAGATCGCGGCGGTGATTACTTCTTTAGAAGACTAGGAAGTATTGTGCCTTTGGGGATGCTGGTTATCGGAGGATGCCGATGGTGTTGTCCTGTACGCTGCTGGATGCTCTGTGTCTCTCTGTTATGGAGGCTGTCTTCTTCATCTGGCAAGCCGCAATTCCATGGCTGCTCTTATACAAGCAGCGGCGGCGCCCATCACGACGGTGTCGAGCGGACACCAGCCGGGTTCAGACGAGAAGGTTCGCAGCATGGTGCGCGACGGAGCCAGAGCCCGACGATGAGGATCACTTGGTCTCATGTTATTCCATGGACTGTCAGGCCATCGGCGGCGGGAACTTGGACTGTCTTAGGAAATACGGATCACGTATAAGGTGTTGGGTGCTGTTGGGTGCTGTTGGGTGCGAAAAGGGAACGGGCAACAGAGCTAATAGGTATCCGCTCTGGCTTTGGGGGTCGGATCTTCTCGCGAATGAGACGTCGTGGGAATTGACAATGGGGCTGATTTTATTAGCGAAGTCGTGCGACGTGGTGTGACCCATCGCGCCCAGACTTCCGGGACAGGTCCCATACGCCTGGAGCACCGGCACCGACCGAGGGGCGTGGCCGGTGGAACCTGCGCTACGTTTCAGCAACACAGTCAGTCGCACAACCCCAAATACGAGAAGCTACAACACTCAAGGGTATTCTTACTTGACCTAAGTAGTTACCCTCACCACCCCATAAAGTTCCTCAAACAGCTATATTATATGCTCCATACATTTTGTATGCAAATTGCCTTTACCAATTCATCTATCTCCCACCATTCCTAACGTAGCGCTTCATCATATCCCACTGGTTGAAGGCGTTTGACAGCTTTATTGACGACGTCGTTTTGCAAATGCATTATCTCTTGATATATCCAAACTGGGCTTCTAATGTTCACATCGGAAATCACGAAAAAGGTCTTAATTTGAAGCGAATACAGGTGATAGGAGGTTGATAGAACGTTAAATACGGATTGTGGTGGTGAGGACTTAAGAAAAACAGGTAGGTTTCCATAAAAATTCTATGGTAGTCTACGTACTAGCCAGGGAAACAAGTGGGACAGTGGAGGTAACCTAATATATAGCAAGCATCCCCCTGTAAGTTGTAGAGTTAATTAGTTACTCGTCTCGTACGAAACCAGACACCCTAAACTGCGAATTAGGGTGTAGGAAATCAACAAACAGCCGAGTCGGGTAAGGCTGACGTCTCGACTCTCTCGCATTGCATTCCCATGTCTCGGCTGTATTCGGAGTCGCAGATTCCATGTCCCCTAGAGTTGGCATCGGTTTTACAGTTTACTATGAAATGTCATTGCGCTGAAGGTGGTTCAAGTTACCTCAGCGAGCTCAGGCCTCTTCTGGCTCGTTCCTTGGCCTCATAGAAGTCACTCAAACACTTTTCCAACTTTAACTCTTTTTCTTATGCAGCAACCAGGACTGCAAATCCCGAAGGTCTCGGTGCTTTTAGCGATGCTGTTGAGCTCTTCTTTGGTCTAGTCGCCGACCTGTGGACGGAACAACTCGTCCGCTAGTTCCTCGCCGGGCACCCTCCCATCATTCTCACATAAGCTTTTGTAGGAGAGCTAAGAAGCTCTCTGCTAAACGCCAGCAGCTGGCTCCCCCGTAGGCGTCCTCGACCTCACCATACTGGTAGATGTATCCTTCGGAGGTGGGGACCAGCGGAACCTCCTCAATCATGAAGCTCATGTCCATCTTACGGCACTGAATCTCGGGGAGAGGCTTTCATGATTCATACCCAGGGCTCCCCAGATATTGGTGCACATGTACTTCTCGAGCGAGAGGCCCGACAGACACTCGACCGGCTCGCCAGCCCAATCTGCTCCTGACCGTCAACTCACCCAGGCCAGGTATGAAACCCTGACATCACACACAGAAGCATATAACTGAAGAAGAAGTGTATTAAAGGTTGCCTGACCTCTCGAAGGTCCTAGCTAGAAAGTGAAGGTAGCGAACCCTCCTTTTATACACGTAAATACAGCTATGGATGAGAGGAAAAGGTACCAGGGGTGCATAAAGTAATCTCCGCTAGGGCTGACTGGCGTTGTTAGGTCTGACACCAGGCTGGGTGGACAACGGTATCGACAACCCCTTCGCGAGTGCCTTCCGAGGCTCTGAGCCTCCTTCCGGGCAAAATAAAGCAATAGCTCCGGGCTGGTGGGCGGGTGGTCATGTTCGCTCGATTGCGAGAGGAGGAGTCTGCGCAAGACAACAATAAGCAGCAGTTCATAACCAATACTCATGACAAGGAAAATATAGCGACTACCTGAGAGTAGCAGAAACTCCCATTCCTTCAAAACAGGATTGCCATCCCTATCCCTCCTTCTGACATCTAGTCCGCTTTGGCCATATTCGACCTCCTAGAGCGCTACGACAGAAATATTAAGCCTCGTACAAGATGCGACTTGCACGTATTATAGGCCAATAACTAACGCCTAAAATCCACGGTCGGAACAACACAAATACCGCCCAATTATGGAAGGATGCGTAACATAGATCGGTAGGAACCCCGGATTTAAGGGAAGCACTAAATACGGATCCGAACAAATTTCCGAATTAAAAAACAGAAGATAAAACTGGAGAGATTGTTACGAATTTAATCAAAATACTCGAAATATATAAATATACTTATTATTACAAGCCGGATATCTAGTTCTCCTGAGATCTCTTGAGAGTGGCTTAGGGCTATTTGAAAGCTTCGAGACACCCTTGAGTCATCAAGGGAGATTGAGGGCGTCGGATCCAGGTCGTTTCAGAGATACATCGCATAAGTGAGTTCAACCTGGGAAACGGCGCTCATCTATAACAGCTGTAGGGCTATGACGATCTTCTGGATGCATCAACTTCATATGACCATTCTCAACTTTCATATAGGGCGAGGGAATGCCCACCCATGCATTTTTAAACACGGACCCGCGTGTATTATTCAAAATTATTTTTCGAAAAAAAAAAGTTAAAATAAAATTAAATAATATAGAAATGTTTTTTTTAAAAAAATTGTCATTATTATGATAATTTATTAAAATATATTTGGTTAGTTACAGGCGTAAGTTTAACGTCGTTTTTGGCGAAGCATTCAAGCGGACGTATTAATGGGTAAGCCAAAATTCCCATGAGTCACCTGTGGGGAATTAGAACTAAATGATGGGGACCATGGGTCACCTAAATTTAGCGTGGATATTCGCGGGTGACCCACGGGTACCCATTCCCTTGCCTTACTTTCATATAGACCACAACAGCAGACAGCTTCCCTCGAGTGACTAATTCGAAGGGGTCCTTTTCCATGCGCCGTCGCTGATGGACAGTCTACTCTGGAGCAAGTATTATGCCAAGACCTCTTATTCGACTGCCACGCACGCGAAGATATGACACTGCCGGACCTTTTCCCCTTGCTCTCTATTAGTGGAGCAGCCGAGTACCGACCCGTAGCCACATTCTAAGGTACATCCGTGGAGTCTATTACAATTCGCTTTCAACATCGCCCAGAACGCCATGGTCACTGACGCGCACCGCGGAGCTATCATTAAGCAGCTCCTCTCGTCCCTGATGACTTCGACCATCCGGCCGGCGCAAAACGCTTATCGATATTTCCCTACGCGGAAAATGAGGGATATTTGTGGGTCCAATATTTTCACGCCGTGCTGCTGTCACTCGAAAGACGACGCGCAGAAGATGTCAGGGTACCAGCCAGTAAACTGGACTTTGTGGACTTTATGTCGTTTTTCGCTGTGGCCGGTTCCGAGTGGCAGCAGCACTACACCTCAAGCGTATGGATTAGCGTGGCTGCAAGTCTGGCGTTAGTTTTCCCCAACCATAAGCCATGGCCGAACATAGTCCATATCCCGTCAGTGAGCACAAGCTCTCCGTTATGAAGAAGGTTTAGTCTCGAAGCTCCTCCCCCAAATTGGGCAGTTGACTAAACAACCTCATTCGCATACCATCTCGAATGTTCGGCTTCGATGTCGCTAACTGAACCATGGGGTTGCGAAGGTGTAGCCTCGGCTATGGAGGATTTCGACATCGTAAGATGTCATGATGCATGTCAGATCATTCATACCTAGCACATACAATGGCCTTAACTTTTTGACCAGCGCCAACATCACCAATGAGACAATATCTTTAGGCAATGACGGGCGTGTTTCGATCAGACGGAAAATTGGCCCACGTGATAGTCATGGGCCTGTTGCGGCCCCATGCAATCACACGTTCCTCATAGGCACCCCAGTCGCGGCCTGCCCCGTTACCGAAATTTCTATCTTCAATGTTGTTGCGCAGCCAAGACGCTTACCACTAGTAGTTAGTTTAGTTTAGTTCTCACTGTGATTGGAGGCGCTGCTCGGGAGGAGATCCAGGTTCGAACTCAAGGTCTACGCGGGCTTCGAAGGCATTAATAGGTGGAAAATTAACCCCCAGATATTAAGGGATTCAAACTCATATGGTGGGGGGGACGAGAACAGGTTGTGATGGCACAGAAAGGAAGACCCTCATTGACTTCGGGAATATACGAGACTGCAAGATAAGTCGAAGATGTGTGTGTGTTCGGGAATAAGGAGGCTGAGCCAAACCCCTGTGCGCTGACTGTATTTAAGCTTCGGTTGACTGCTGACCTAACCTTCCTAGTGGCCGCCAGGGTCCCTGCATGAGGCTCTTTGCTTTATGGAGTAACTACACTAATGGATCAATTGGATCCGTGTGCACCCATTGATCCACCCCCCTGTTATGACCCAAAGGGCTTGGCGGGCCTAAGAGACGGTCGGGACAAGAATAAGACTAAACCCGATATAGGGAAGATCACGTAACCAGCTTAAGGCTCTTAAGGGTGTGTTCGATGGATCTCAGCGGCCGCGAAGCATGTAGCTTTTCGCCACTCGCCCCCATATAAGCATAACGCCTTCCCCTATCAGGAAGCGATCATCAGGAGACTTCATGAGCAGCGGCGGCGAAGATTTCTTTGATGTACCCTTGGCAACCAGGCCTGGACGGGTTAACTTATTGCAACTATTAAAAAAAATACCGGCGGCGGGAAATTGCTATAATAATTATTAAAATAATAACCGTTTATATTAATTTTATTTTTTATAATTTTATATCTTATTAATTTAATAAAAATTATTATGAAATATTATAAAATTATTATTAAATATTAATATAGTAAATAAAATAATTATATAAGTTTTTAATTTCGTTAATAATTAAAAAATATTTGCGAAATTATCGAAATATTATATTTAATAAGTTATTAATAATAATAACAATAATTAAATAACCGAAAAAAAAGTTTTTTTCGTAAGCAAATTCAAAATTAAGATATATATAAAGCGAAAAGCATAAATCTCTGAGCTAAATATATAGGGCGAAAATGTCACTTTTCCATTTCTCTGCCGCTGCACCGAACACACTTTAAGGACTTTAGCATCTTAAGCCTGTTAAGCTATACAAAAGAATTACAGAGCTTAAAAAACTTAAAGAATTAAGCACTTTAAATACCTTTAGCTAAAAATAAAATATATATGTTGATTATTTTTATAATTTAAATAATATTAATTTATAATAATAATTTAAAATTTTTTCATACTATAAAATATATTAAAGTGTATTATATTATTATTAAAGGTTTTCTAACATTTTTAATATAAATCTGTACGATTTAAATTTAATAATCAATTAAACCGTTTAACAGTTATACTTTATAAGTTTTGATTTCATAATACGGTTAAGTTTTCAGTAATATCTTTAATTATTATATCGATTAATAAATAAAAACTTTTTTCAACAAAACTTTCATTTTAATATAAAATCTACGACTTAAAAATTTAAATATAATAATTTACGTTAAATTTAATATAAATAAATATATTAAAGTTTAAAGTTAAAAAACTTTAATTTTATAATAAAAGTAATATGTAAAATTTTTGGATTTAGATAAAAATCTATTTTAAGTTTTAAAATTCGAAAAACTAACAAAGACGATTTTTGCTGTTACGGTTTTTTAATAACAAATATTTTTAATTAGTTTAAACTTATTATAAAATATTATTTAAAATATGCAAAAACCGATCGAAAAGTATATATTAAAAAGTTTTTTTACGCTTATATTAATTTTAAAGTTTTCGACGAAAAACGTGCGGAAATATAATAAATTCTTTTAATTATATTAAAAAACTTAATTTCGAAATATATAATAATATTAAGAAGTTTTATTGCTAAAGTAAAATAAGATAATATCGATAAAAACATATATATCGATATATTTTATAAAAGATTAAAAAACAAGGCTGAAAATAATATTTCTAAATTCTAAAATTTAAAAAGATAAATTAATATATTATCAAAATTATTAATCTTAATAATAAATTATATAAACGACATGCAAAAAATAATATCTTTTAAAATACGAAAATTCATCGATTAATTAAGAAAATTACCAAATATATTATTTACATTTTATATTATAACTCTAAAACTTATAAAATTCTAATCGATTTAACGTAAAAATAAAATACAAATCAAATATTATAATACTGTAAATTAAAATATTATTAAAAGATTTATAAAAAAATTTAAAACACTACAATAAAGTAATTAAAAAATAATAATAAAGTTATTAATATAATTTAGGTTTAATATAAATAAATGATATTATAATAAAAAGAATCTAATACAGAATACGAAAAGCTTAGAAGTTAGCTTGAAAAGTATTTTAAAAATAATAATACGCATTTAAAAATAGTTTAACCAAATTTTAAAAATAAATAAAATTGTTTATTTATAAATTTTGAACTTTTATAACACAATATAGATAATACGTTATAAATAATAAAAACTTTAATATATAATAAATAAAATATTTTATTAACGTAGTATATATATATATATATATAAATTTAAAAGTTTTATTAAATTCGAAATAATAAAATAAATAAACAATAATATTGATATTTTCGATTCATTATTTTATAAAATAATATCGATAAACAAATAATTTCATAAAATTAACTTAAAAAATACTTATAAAAATCATTTTTATTTTTATAATAAATACAACTATTAATTCATAAAAAGACTATTTTAATATATTATAAAACACGTTATTATAAGATTTTTAGAAATATGTGTTTTTAATTAAAATTTATTATAAACTCGAAAAAATACACGTTTTTAAAAGAATTAATAATTTTCTTAAAAGCTTTAATAAAACATTAATAAATTTTAGAAAACGGAATTAAGAAACTATTATATATTATATGAAAAGAGAATTTACGTATTGAGGTGAGAAATTATAAATTAAATCAAAATTTTAATATAATATAAAAAACAAATATGCTAGTAAAAGAATGGTAAATATAATAATATAGTATATTATATAAAAACATATAAATAAGGTTCGATATATTCTAAAAATATTAAAAGAAAAGAAATTACTTATAAAAACAATTAAAATAATAAAACCTAAAAAAAGTTTTATTTAAAAAAGGTTTTAAAAGTAACTATAAAGATCGTTAATAATTTTATTATTTATATATACGATTCGAAATATACTAATAGATCGTAACAATAAATTACAAACTTTAGTCGAAATTTATATTATATTAAACTTTATTAATAAATTTAAATTATTATAATAATAAAAGTTAAAACCTTATATAATTAAAAATATCGAAAATTAAAGTTTTACTTATATTAACGAAAAGGTATAATGTAAAACTATTTATTTCGAAATATTTATTTAGAAATTTGAATATAAATTTAAGAAAAGCATAGATATATCAGTATAAAGTTTTAATCGACGCAAAAATTAATTACGTAAAATTGTTTTCATATTTTACTAATAAGCAAAAGGATTAAAAAATTAGTATTTAATCGACAATAACCGTAAATATACATATAAAAATACGGTAAATACTTTTTTACTAAAAGAAATAAGATAAAAAAATAGGTATTAAAAATATAACGCATTATTATCATTATTAAAAGAGAATTTAGGTAATAAAATAACAATTTTAAATAATAACTTTTAAAATTAAAAGTTTTAAGTAATATATTATTTTAATATTATTAATATAACTAAGTCTGTAAATAGAAATTTAATATAACGTTATTAAAATATACCGAATAAAATTATAAATACTTTTAAAAAACCTTTATTTATAATTTTAAAGGAAACCGATTATATACGTTTAAAAGAATTTAAAAAATTAGTTATAAAAATAAATTTGATTTTCGAGATTGTCTATAAAGTACCTTATATTTTTGATACTTAAAAAATAACTAATTATAATTTATATCTAATTAACAATTATTATCAATAGTATTATTAAATATCAAAATTATTACCTTTATTTATTAAATTAAAAAGCTTTTTTTAACAATTTTAATAATTTACAATATTCTATGTTGAAATTAAATATTATTTTGTTTAAATTAAATCAATATAAATAAATATAAACTTTAAAACGAAATATAAATTGTTTAAATAATTTATCATCTTAATAAAATTTACGAACGTACTAACAATATTTTAACGAATAAAAAATTAGATATTTCGAAAATATCTTAAAATATTTATTATATATTACTTTAATAATATTTTTATTTTTTTGAAAAAGGACCAAATATTAATATAATACGTTTACAAAATATTTTAAATTTTATAAAACGTTAAATTATTAATTAATGCAAAAAAGAATTTTTTCATAGCTTAAGGTGTATTAAAATATATTTTTATAAAAGATGCTATAATTATAAACTAAAAAGTGTTAATAATAATTAAAGAAATACAAATGCTTTTCGAATTTTTTACTTATTATGAAGAGTGTATCCAAAATTTTAATATAATTATTATATTTTTAATAAATATTATAAACGAAAACAATATTTTAAAAAATTAAAAATGCAAGTATTAATAAGTTAATATTAATTATATACGATTTAATACGCCTTATTAAATTAAAACTTGATATTTTAGATTAAATATTAAACGTAATAATTGAATAGCCTAATAATTAAGATCAATTATATCTTATTGCATTATTTTTATATAAATTACAAACTCTAATTTAAATCCGTTATTCCGAATAAAAGGTTTTAGTTATTATTATAGTTTTTTAATAAAAAATATAGATATTTTCTTAAAATCTTTTTTATTAGTTTAAAGTTTTTACGAATTATCAAAATTTTACCCGTTTTACTACGACCAAAACACTTATAAAACGACAATTACGATACGTAAAAAAATAGTGAATTTCGACTTCGTTATTATCTATAAAAAAGCTGCAAAAACGGCAAAGTAAATACTTTAAATACGTGACTAAATTTCGAAAAAATAATTTGTTAAGGTTAAATATATAATTTTCGATATTTCTGTAAAAAGATATTTATACTTACAACAAATTACGACGATACGAGTTATATTATATAGCATATACTAAAACCTCAAAAAGTAAAACGATAATTTACTAGAAAAAAATTCAATAACTTATAAATTTTAGAAGAATGTTTGATAAACTTAATACGCAATATGTATAAATATTAATTATATAAACATTTAAATATATATAAAATCTTAAAAGATTTTACCGCATTTATTATTTTTTTCTACAAATAATAATTTAAAAAATACGAATACAATATAATCTTTATTATAAGACTGAAATATAACGATATAAATTTTATAAAAAACTATAAACATTATCAATTTAAAAAAAACTATAAAATTCGATTATTATAAATTATACTGTTAAACTCATGTTATGTAAAGATCTAATAATAGGAATATATTACAATATTATATTCATTATAATATATACATATACGAAATTGGTGTATTTCTTATCATATTAAAGATATTAATACTGATTAAACAATATATACTTTTTTTCAAAAATATTTTAATACGTACGAGTTATTATAGGAAATCACTTTTAATAAAGAAATTACGTTTATTCGAAATTTGAAGAAAGCTATATAATATAAATCGGTATAAATTATAAATTATTTAATATATATAAACCTTAAATAAACTAATACATAAAACAGTTACAGTAAATGTTAGAAATATATATAAGACATTTTATTAATTACGAATAAAATGAATAGGCTAATCAATTACTTATAATCTAATTAATATATAATATAAATTATTATAAAACTATTATAATAATTTCAGCAAATAGAAATATAGATTTAATATAAAATATTTACAAAATTATACTTAACGGATGTGTTAATATAACAATAATATTTATTTTAAAATAATTTAAATAATTATACTAAAAAACAAAACTAATATTAAAATTTGTACGTAATTAAATAAGCAAATATTATAATATAAAGAAAGTAAAAGAATTAATTTTTTAAAAACGAAAAATAATTTACTTCGTCACAAAAACTATCAAAATAAAAAAACCTACCAAAAAATTCGATTTCAAATATATAAACATATATAAAAATATGAAGAAAATCTCAGAAATAATTATTGATTAAAATATTTATATAAAGTTAAACTTTATTTAATATGTATGTATTCTTAATTAAATCAATAATCAATATTATTATACGTTATACGAGATAATATTGTATACAATAAAAGATTTATCTAATACCTAATTAAATAAAAAAAATCCGGATTTCAAAAATATCTAAAAACTCGCGAAAAATCTTATAAATACCTAACGTTTATTACGAAACTTTTATTAATAATGCCGAAAGCATTTTACAGAACTGTTAGATTAATAATAATTAATCGATAATATTTAGATTACCTTAATTAGCAAAAACTATAACAGATATCAAAACGGTTATTTTGATTATTAATTATTTTTATTTTCGCTTAAAACGGTCGAATCGTTTCATTACTTCGGCGCTTTTAATATTATGACGAAATATTTTTCTATCTTAATGATAGAGAATTCGCCGTTGTTTTTGAGAACGATTTAATTTATTGGTAATGCAACGTAATATCCCCTAAACTTACTTTTCTTTATATTTTGAACGATTTTTTTTATTAAGAAATTTTTATATTTAATTTTAGACGGTCTGAAAACGTTAGAAGGACCGCCATAATGAATATATTGCATATATTTTTCGAAATCGCAAAAAACCTTATAATTTATTTTTTTTTTTTTTATAGCAAAAGTAATAAGATATAATAAAACCTAAATATACAATTCGTTTTGATAGAAAAAAGGGTTAATGTGTTTATACAATCGAAATTTTTAAAGCGACTAAATATGATAAAATGAAAAACGAAAGAAATTTACAAAATTTTCGAGACGAAAATTCTAAAAAGCAAAAGATCGTATTATAATCTAATAAATTTGGCGGATCTAAAAGGCGGTCGAAACAAAAATAAAACTAAACTCGATGTAAAGAAAATTAAGTAACCAGCTTAAGGTTTTTAAGGATTTTAGCACCTTGAATCTATAAAGCTATGTAAAAGAATCACAAAATTTAAAGAATTTAAAGAGTTAAACTTCTTAAGCATCTTACGCTAATAGTAGGATATATACGTTTATTATTTCTATAACTTATATATTATCCGTTTATAATAACAATATATTACTAAAATCGCTTTTAATATTATAAAATATTATAAAGTTTATTATATTATTATTTAAATTTCTATGATACTTCTGTTAACATAAACCCGTACGATCTAAGTTTAATAGTTAGTTAAATCGTTTAGCTGTTACCTCTTGCCCTTTTTTATATTAATCCTATAACTTTAATAATATATATCCTTATTAGAACGCATTTAAATAAAAAGCTATATATATTATAATGTAGCTTTGAAGCTAAATTTTAGAACAGTATATATTATTTACGAATGCATTAAACGACTTTGAATTTATTAAAAATTATATAGTAAATTTTATTATATGTCGAGAATTCAATTATAATTACGCATTTTTAATCATTTGAATATATAGTAACAGCTTTTTCGTCATTAAGTAAATATTCGAATTTGGATTTAATTTCGTAAATTTTATTTTTTAAAACGTGTTAAAGATATTGAATTAAGTTTAAATCTGGCGAATATAATAGTTATTTAAATATTTAAATTTTATATTTTTTGAAAAATTCTTTAACGGCAGTAACTTTACATATTAAAATGTTATTTTGAATAAAAGAATTATTAGTTTTATAATAAAAAAATCTCGTTCGAAAATTTCGATATTGAATTGGGGTAAAAAGAGTTGGTCGTGATCAGTGTAGATAAACAAACTATATCACAATATAACAGAGGATTACCAAGATAAAGAACTTAATCCGATTGTAATGATGGTGTTAAACCTTGATGATTAAAGCTCTGAAAAACATAATAAGTAATGGTCGTAATGGTTGTATTGTGTTGATATTGAATCCATGGCGAAAAAGAATTTCTTAATATATATATAAGGCTTAGGCTTTTAAATCAGCCGAGGCTGATTATGGGCGTAACATCCTACTCCACTTTAATATAACGCCGAAAAATTATTTCGCTGTTGGGCAAATTCGGATTTTCTTTGTAAAGAACGATAAAAATCAGTTTTCTTTATTACTTTATTATATTATTCGTTAAATTATAATAAAAAGCAACTTTTTTATAAACATTCGAAATTATTAAGTTTTGCCTATAGCGTTTTTACAATAAACAAAATATTTATTAACTTGAATATCTAAATAGGTTTTATACGAAGTATTTATTAAACTATGAGAAAATAGCTTCGGAGCGTTCTTTACTTAAGCGCGAACAAAAACTTTTAACGTATTTTGGTATTAGAACTGCTGATCTTTTAGGTCATATAACAAAATGGCTAGTCCTTTTTATTCTTTTATATAAACGATAAAATTAAAAAGGGTATTTTTTATTACGCTGTTTAAAGATTTTATTAGTAAATTTTAAATATTTATATACATTATCGAGCGTAAGGTTAATTTTTTTTACCGTGCGTTATTTTTTTAAAAAATACATATATAGAAACAACCTCTTATTGTTAATGGGTTAATATTAATATCGGTTTTTTAAAAAAATATTACGATACGTATTTCGAAAATAACGATAATCTAATTAATAGAATTGTGAAGTTAGTATTACGTTCGAAAGAAACTTTATTACACCCAAAAGAAGCTAGGCGAATTAATCGGTTAAATTCCTTACTACAACCAGATAAATTTGAGCGAACTAAATATCTTTGTCAAATTCAAAAAACCGAAAGAAACTGTCTTTCGTAATCTTTAAAGATTAAGAGAAACTAAAAGAATATATATGATTAATAATTTATTATAGATAGCTATATACTTAGTTTTCGCTCTTTAGTTATCAATCTAAGGTTTTAATTAAAGGTATCGTTTTTTAATTAAGAGAAGAGTTCGTGAACCCTTTTAACGAATAAGATTAATGAATTATTTTTCGTCTTATTGTTATCTATAAATTAAAACCCTATTCTAGATGCTGCTTATATCTCTAGGTCGACGTATAATAGGTTCGTTATAGTTAGACGATTTCGAATTTCCTGTTAACGGTATTTCCGCAACAAATTATAGACTATTTTATATATAATAAAATGTTAAAATTGTTTTCTGATTTATTAACGTTTTATCCTTATAACCGCGATTATTCGGATTTAGATTATATCCGTAATTACGGCCTTAATTATGAAAGCCTGGGCTTCCGGACTGAATTCCTTGTTAGGGCGATGGTCGGCGACGAAAACGGAAGCAGCCTTATCCAAATCCATATTGTGGTTGTTGAGTTACTGGATTTGGAAGGCATAAGGAGTGGCAATATATGTCAGATATAAGGGACATCAGTTGTGTGTGTATTGATGACTAGTTGCAAGTGCTCTAGAACGCGCACTGCACTTTAAGGTGATCTAGTCCCGGAATATATATGTTCCGATCAGAGGGAATCTTTCGTATATGGGGTGCTAAAGCACCCCCTGCTAACTGATATACCCTTTTAACATCTTAAAATATTTACGGTATTAACTGTTATAACTTTTAAAGTTATAGTTATTTATTTTATTTATTTTAACGATTAAATTTTGTTAATTAATTCATTCTTTTTTTAAAATTTTTTATAAAGCGTTTTTTCGTTAAACAAAAGTTTCTATAATATTTATTAATTTTAATTATTTTTTTAAAATATTTAAAAAATTTGTATAATAAAGTTTTCGTTTAATCGTTAATTAATATATTACTCGTAAATATATAATTTATTTTAATTTAATCCTTTTTTATAACTGATTATAATTAATAATTATATATATTTATATATCGTAATTTCGTTACTAAGAAAGTAATATCGGTATTAATAAATTATATAATTTATTGGTTATTATACTAAATATTTAAGTTTTTATATTTAAAGTAAATTTAATTTTTTAATTAATTTAAAATTAATAAGATTCTTTTTATAATTTATATAAAAAATATTTATTATATTTTATTTATTCGCCTATTATTTTATTATTTTTCTGAATTATTTTATAATATAAATTTAAGAACTTTTTCGATTAATTATATTATTTGTAAAAACAACAGTATTTTAAATATTTAATAAATATTTATTCCCCAATTATAACGTTAACATTTTAATTCCGATTAAATATAATATAATTCAATTCGCAATTTTATAATATATGTTATTAAGGTTTAAGTTAAATTAAACAAATCGGAATACTATAAAAATATATCGGATTACGTATAAAGTATTATAAAAAAATACAACGGTATTTTTTCTAATATTTATTAATAAAACTTAAAGAAGTTAAATTAAAATTCGGTAATAATTTAATATTTGTCATAAATATTTTAAAAAAATATTTTAATATATTTTAAATATTAAATTAATTAATCTATTTATAAATTCGGATTAAAATAATTAAATATTTTTATTAAATTTATTTTGAATTGTTTGGATACCGAAAGATTATTATAAATGTTTATTTTTTATTAAAATATTTTTTTATATTTATTAAATTCATTAATTCACGCGATTTTATTTTTTTATAATATATTATAATAATAAAATTTATAAGAAATAAAATTAAGTTGTTATTTTTTAAATATTTTATTAACATTTTTTATTATAATAAAAATAATTCCTTTAATTCATGTAATATGTTTTCAATTAGGAAGATTTTATTACGTTATAAATATTTTAAAAACATTTTTATTTATATTTCGTAAAGTAAGTTAATATTTATAAAAATATTTATAACGTTATATTACTCAAATTTCAAATCGAATTTAACTATAATAACAATTAAAATTTAAAACGAATTTTTAATAAAAATAATTATATATATATTGTTATAAACGATTTTAAATTATTAATCGTTTTATATAATACAACGGGCTTTATATTTTTGGAATTAATTATATTTATTAAATTTATAAATATATATTTATATATATCTTAAAACTTATTTTCTTTTAATAGAAAACTAATTAATTGTTTTTTTTAAAATCGCATTTTTTCATAATTTTAGAAATAAGCTTTTTCGATTTCACGGAATATTTTTCTTAATGGATATATATTTGATTTTTTATAACTTTACGATAATAATAGCAAATTATATTTATATAGTCGGTTTTATAATTTAAATACCTTTTTATATATTAACGTATTATTATTTTTTTTAATTAAAATAACGCGTATTTCGAATAATTAACTTTTTTAAATTTTCGCAATTTATCGGCCGGTTATTTTATATACTTATAAAAAAGGCTAAACGTCCTATATTAAATACGGTTTTTCATATTTTGTATTTATTTCGAATAATATTTTCTTAATACGGAATATACGAGATATTTACGTTTATAACCCGTAAATGCTTTTGTTTTTTACCGTTATTCTAAGTTAAATAATATAAAGAAAATTTAAGATTATTTTTATTATTTTATTAGTGTAATAATTATAATAATTATCAAGGTAAATATTAATAGCAATACTAATCTAAAAAACGAAAAGAATTAGAATATAATAATTATATAAAAATAATTAATCTTTTACGAATAAATTTATTTTTTCTTATTCCGTACGTATTTTACGTTAATATTATTTTAAAATTATTTTTTATTTAGCCGGTAATTAAACTATTTTACTTAAACTTTTATCTTTTTTTATATATAAAGTAAATAATTATTATTTTAATTAAATAATTTTATTTACTGGAATAACTTTTGTAATTGTTTTTATAATATATCGAAAGTTATTTTTTAAATTTTTGATATTACTTAAAAAATGGCCTTTCTATTAAATTAGGGATTTTAAATAATAATCATGTTATTAATTAATAAGTTCCAGATTTCGTAAATATTTGTAAATCGGTAGCCGACGAAATAATTAATTTACGTTTTAAAATTTAACTTTTAAAGTTTTTATTTTTTATAGCCGTAATTATTATACGTAAATTATATAACCGTATATTTGTAATTAAATTTATTAAAGCATTCGATTAAGCATTATAATACCGTTTTTATACGCCAGATAAATATAATAAATTTTGTATGGACTTTATTAAAAAAATACGTATTTAAAAGTACGGTTCTATAAATATATTGCTATTTTAAAAACATATATATAATTAAAAAGAAAAGTAATTTAACGTTTTTTCGTATCGTAATCGTTTTCTCCTTAATTACACCTTTTAAGTGCTTTATATTTCCGTTTTAAACTTAGGTATATAATATTAAAAGTTTAAATTTAGTATAAAAGAAATGAATAAAATATTGTGAAATTACTATTTTTTTAGGATTTCGTTATCGTATTTAATTACTTATAAAAGGACCTTATTGTGGTTTTTTAGGACTGTTAGAAAATATCGAAACATTATAATTAATATATTTTGCTTTCGGTTTTTAAAGTAAATATTCTAAATAAATTCTAAGGACTTGTCGATAGCAAACATAACGTATTTATATTTTTCAAGGTTTTCTTTAAAGTTTATAAAATTAATAATAATTTTTTATCCTAATTAGCATATTCTTTTTTGGCTTACGGCATATTAACATTTTAATTTTCGCCTTATTATATGCTTAATATTCGATTATTATAAAACTTTTTAAGCGGATTGTTTTCGTATAGGATCATAATTAAATAATTATTTCGGAATTTGGATAACCTAATTTCAAATATTATATAATACCGTTATTAATCCGTAATAATTTCGTTATCCTTAAATTAACGTTTTCTTTATAAGTAATCAAAGCTATATAAAATATTATTACGTTAATACTTTCGATAAAGAATTAGTTTAATTTATTAATTAATATAATAATTATTAAATTGTATTTCTTTCAAATATAATTTTTAATTGCTTTATTATTTTATTAATATCTTTGTTTTGGAATTACCGGAATAATATTAAACCATATACGAACTTTTCGTAATAAGTTATATTATATAAACATAACGTTCTCGTATTATTAAGGTTTTGAAAAATTATATTAATTTTTCTGTACCCATTAATCGGAACGAAATTATTACATGTATATATCCTGTTACTTTATATAATAAATTTAAAATTCAGAAATTTGCTAATTAGGTTAAATATATATATTATGGACCTTAAGTTCAAAATAGTTAAATTCTACAAGGGGTAAAATAAAGTATTTATCCTATTACGTTAATTAATAATTAAACAATATACCAATATTCGTCGTACCCCTTTTAGGAATTAATTTATTTTTTATACAATAAGTTTTTCTATAGTTGTCGATAGGCGGTCGATTTTTTCCTTTAAAAATTAATTAACGGATATTCGTTTTTAAAAATATGCAATTACCTGATTATTAAAACGGAAACCTTTTAAGGCTTTCCTAAACAAGATATAATAATGATTAAATAATATATGGTAATTAATTAAATACGTTTTTTATCGGGTACTTTTTATATTTAATTTTTGATATTTTTACTTATTACCGTTTCGGTCCATATAAAAACCTTTATAATTACTTCGTTTCAGTTTATGGCTTAAGGGTTTTCTTTATAATTAAAAACTAATATTTTTGGAATTTTTCTAATTAAGATTATTTTAATTAAAAAATTTATAAATATTCCATAAAGCGTTAAAAACGTTACTTTAATATTTCGTAATATAAATATAAAATAAATTATAACTTAATAATTTAAAAAATTAATTACCATTTTTTGAAAATTAATTATACCGTTATTGATTTTAACTTTTTTTATTATTTGGAAAATAATAATTTATATCTTAATTATAAGGGTTAATATTATATATCAATTATTAACTTATATAATCGTTATTTTTGTTTTTAAAATATTATATTATTATTTTAAAGTTATAATTCTTTATTATTTTACGATTTATTTATTTAATTTTTTATTAAATTTCGAAATTTGCTTTAATATTTCCTAATATTTTCGTTAAATATTAATTAAGAATTTTTTATTATATACTTTGCCGGATTCGCCTAAGTTAACGTATTATTTTCGCAAATTATTTTTAATAAAAGTTTATTTTTTTAATTACTGGAAATATTAATGTTTTTGCGAAAAATATCGTATTTCCGATCTTTATAAATATATGCTGTAAAACTTTAATTATAAATTTATTTATTTTCGATCGTTATTTTAAAAATATTAGTTAAGTAATTAATATAATCGGTATTTTCGGTAATTCTTACAGAAAATATAAATATAAACGAAACATTATTTAAGATATTAATTTATAATATATAGTAAATTCGTTTTTAAAGTAAAAAGTTATATTAAGTTTTGTAAATTCAATAAATTATTAAAAATTATAATTAAGATTGATATACTTCCAAATATCGAACGCATATATTTTAAATTAAAATTCGTTTTTAAAACGATTTTAATCTTTAAATCCTTTATAAATAAGAAAAACGTTAACGGTACAATTATTATTATTATTATTAACGTATTTTGATAATTATAATTAATATATCTCTAATTAGGCGAATAAAACTTTTAATTATTAAATATAAGAGATATTAATTATATATGTATTAATAATTAGTTGCAAATGTTTTAAAACGCGTACTGTATTTTAAGGTAATCTAGTCCCGGAATATATATGTTCCGATCAGAGGGAATTTTCCGTATATGGGGTGCTAGAGCACCCCCTGCTAGCTGACAATATATGCCGGAATTGGGAGGTGGAGGTGTCCGAGCGCACGGATCCAATTGATCCATTAGTGTACTTCGGTGCCATGGCCCGTTCCGTCCGTGCGCAGTGGGGTTAGGACTGCGGTTTCGCTTAGGCGTGGGGTAGCCAGGTTGGAGAATCCTTGATATATCAGGGTATCAACGCATACCAACCGGTAAGCAACCGCGCATATTGCTGCCCTGGATGCTCGGGGCCACTTTAGATTATGTGCCTCTTCCGACTAACTGGCAGTTTTTACATCCATATACAGTCGGTAAGCACTTAGGCCTATCGGTTCTGGTGCGCTTTTGTAGCCGGGCCCATTCGGTTCTATAGCTACTTACGAAGAGTATATGCAACGTTTCATAGAGCCTGGCAAATGTCGCCTGGAGTCTAAAACAGAGCGAACAAATATGTCGCACCGAAATATCAACATCCGCCATACAATAACTGTATAGGTTACAACTCATGAGTTATCTACTGGCACGCTTTAAAGCCCCCTTTCTCCCCCCTTTTTTATGTTGACTGCGCCAAACAACGACTGCGGGACGTTCGTAATGGCCGATACCTAGTCGACATGTAACTTTGAAAAGTGTTCTTTCAACCTTAGATCTGTGATAAATCAGCAAGGAAGTAGTGAAAATAACTGAGTACTGATGAACTATAAAACAGTGTTGATGAGTGTGGCACTCTTTTTACAGAGGAAGGTAACATGCATGATAGGGGCTGTGCAGTCTGTACCTCTAGGGTTTTGAAGCCCTAGAACCCTAGAACC
The DNA here is from genome assembly GCA_004154925.1 of Monosporascus cannonballus. Lineage (NCBI taxonomy): Eukaryota > Fungi > Ascomycota > Sordariomycetes > Xylariales > Monosporascus > Monosporascus cannonballus. Next base: position 36,157 of record QJNS01000034.1, on the reverse strand, counting down.
CTAGATCGGGTTCGTTTCTATGACCTAAATAAGAAGGTGACTCAATAAGGATTACATGGCCCGTACTTTTAGGACTCTGGGGCCCTAAAGCCTTAAGATGACCCCCCCATCCGCGCTCCACCCCATCAACGCGCCACCCCACAACCGCGTTACGCGTCGATCCACTTACTAATTTCTTTCCATATAAAAAACTTTTTAACAACGCTTTAAAAAATTGAAAAAATTATTTTCTTCTTCAGCAAAATCTACGTTTTCGAACGATATGCAGCCCTTAGTTCAATTCCGTACGGCGCAGGCGATTAACGAAGTAACACGTAGGAGGTCCTTACGTTCAATCTCCAAGGGCTACCAGGTTAATAGAAAATATATCTTACGCCGCATCCAAGGTATACGGACGAAAAAAAAGTTCGATAAAAGTTATCAAAAGTTATTACGAATCCAAAAAAAAGCTTTAGCCCGTTAAATTATCGTATAAGGTTAATTAAAATATGCGCCACCTTATTCGCAATTCCGCTTATACGCATAACATCTTCTAATTAATAACGGCAACCTTAAACGCTTAAAAAAAATTAGGTAACCCGATTTTTACGTCGTTATCCTGGAATCAAAATTATTAAAGGCAAATTTATTAATTATAAACGTTTAAATAATATTTTCCCGGCCTTTATTAATATCTTATTTGGACGCTTTTTTCTGCCGGAAGTTAAAATTATTAAATAAAGGAACCGATTTAACGCGGATAAAATCAAAATAATAAAAAATATAGGCGAAAATTATTTCGTCCTTAGAAAAACCTTTAAAAAATAAATTATTATAATCGCTTATATTAATACTAATTGGTAATCGTTACTGCCTTTCGTAATCTTTAACGGCATTAACGTATAATAATAATAATTTTTTAATTCGGATAATAAAATATACGAAAGCTAATACTTTATTATGTTAAAAAATAATTGGACAAATAACAAAATCGGCTTAAAATAATTTTGCAAAGTTTTTATTCCTTATACCAAACCCGAAAACCCAGATAAATAAAAGTTATTAATAATTAACGGCCATAAAAGCCATATTACCGAGAAATTTATGTAAATATATTTTTAAAATAAAATATATATTATTTTCTTATTTACTTATATTTTCCATATTTTCCAGCTTTTTAACGTAAATATATTTGCCACCTTAAAGCGAAAATACCGTTATTAATTCCGTAAATATTATTACGGACGGGTTTCCGAAATTATAAATAAAACCAATTTTTTCTGGGCGTTTGCAAAAATATAACAGGAAATTATAATAATTTCGGAATATATTATAAAAAACTAAAAAGCAATAAGTTTACGTCTTATTAACAAGGCGAAAATATTAAATAATAAATATATTAAAAAAAAGAGAAAATAATAAATATATTTATCCGGAAATTAATTTTTACCTTAGAACGATTTAATTTTTTATCCCAAATAACTGCTTTAAATATTAAAATACCTAAATTATTTAAGGAATTAATTCGGATCGAAAAAACCCTGGTATAAGTTAATCCAGCTTACGGGAATTCTACCGTACGTTTCTTATTCCGCAAATTCGCTAAAGCCCTTAACAATAAAACCGCCAAACTTTTTATTACCGAAATTCTTAATAGGCAAATAATTACAGCCCTTAAAAAAACGAAACCTAAAAAGTATAAAAAGGTACAGCCCGAACCCAATAAGGGTTTCGTAAAAATGATTTCGGTTAAAAAAGTAAAAGTAAGGCGGAAAGCCCTTACGAAAAGACGTTTTACCGTCACTCGGCAAAATCAACAAAAAACCAAGCCTTCCGGAAACAACGAAAATAACGAGGTGGAAGCGGATTGCATCATTATACGGTCTACTTAATATGGAATCAATTAATGAAATGGCTATTAAGATATTGTTATTTGAATAGAGAGGTTGTTATGGCGATGGCTTCAAAATTGGGTGGAGCGTTGATGGGGTGGAGCGCGGATGGGGGGGTCATCTTAGGCCCACGAGTACCCTCGGATGGGAACCCTGGAACCTCCGCGTTGGTGGACCTTTGGAGCCTTGTAAGCTCTGGAACGTTCAACTAGGGCGCGTGGGGTCGATCAGGGGATCTCTGTCCTGAAGGATCTCTCTATGATCACCCAGCCGTTAACGATCAAGTAACCGTCATTAACAAAGCCGTCGACATCATTCTCACCATTGATCCAGCACCCCTAAATCCCTTTTCATTACTCCTCATTTTCCTAGGTCATAATGATATCATCAGCCTTCGACCTACCGCGAGGAATGAATGATCAAGGTTATCAAGAGAGTGAATGTCGTAGGCAGCCAAAGCGTCAAGTACCGGCTGATTGGTAAATATACCATGTAAAATGTTTGAGTCCCCCTATCATGCTGGTCTTGACGACGGCTGTTGAGCTATATAAGCCGCTTAGAATTCGTGTTTAGTATATAGTTTATGTCTAATCGAAACTCTGGAAAGGCATTCGAACCGACGAGTTTGGGAATTTAACGAAAGAAATTGGACTAACTAAAGGACGGTGTTCAGGGATCTGGCCCATGTAAGAGGGGTCAGCTAATCCCTGCTATAGAACGAGGTCATAGCAATTCTGTTACTTTTGCTACAACCTAACCTAAGATCCTTCTGCGTCCCAAACATACCTAGCAGGCATTGTGAACATGGGCAATTTCGCTGCACCGCAACCCGCCTGAGCCGTACATTACCGAGTTAATGCAAGTGAGCAAAGTATGCCGGGGACGGCGTAGTAGCCTTCAGACTTGTTCGTTCTCCTGACCCGGCTAGATGTGGTAGTCGGCTCTGGCGGACTTTAAATATAAAAGGGAGAACCCGTCGCTCGTCAATAAGGAAGTCATCATCGGCATTCGATTCTAGAAGTGGCGTATCTTCCAGAACTCTAGCTTTTCTTTGACGATTGGCATCTGCATAGCTGACGATGATCACAATGCAGTTCATCTCGGGGTATGCTCTCGCCTTTTCGGTGTTATTCCCGACTGGCTTCTGCTCAGGGCCCCTGCTACCATATCGCGATGCCTCGCGAGGGGTAGATGAGCGTGTTGAGGATCTCCTCCATCGCATGACGGTGGCGGAGAAGGCTGGGCAACGTATGTAAATCAATATCATTACTACTTTCCGCAGGATTCATGCCTGTCAACCCCCACAGCAGGCTTCAAAACGCAAGACATCAGTTCCTTCAACTGTGAATGATTGCTGACCAGCTTGGATATTGCAGTGTTCATACTACAACTCGACATGGGACCCAACGGCGAACTAGACGAGGGTGACGTGGCTGCCCATCGGAACCGCACTGACACGCTTATCGGAGAATTTTTCGTATCACATTTTCACATATCGGGAACCGTCGAGGATGCCACTGAAAGAGCCGAGTGGTACAATCGGGTTCAGAAGCGTGCGCTCGAGACGCGTCTCGGCATCCCCGTCACGCTGGCGACAGACCCGCTCCACCGTTATTCTGAGACCACCGATAGTGGCTTATCCCAATGGCCAGGGACGCTCGGGCTGGCTGCGTTGAGAGACGCTCGGCTGGTTAGGCAGTTCGCCGATGTCGCTCGCCAGGAGTATACCGCCATCGGCCTCCGTACTGCGCTGCACCCTCAGATTGACCTTGTTACGGAGGCTCGGTGGGCCCGTAGCAGCAACACGTTCGGTGAGGATGCGGATTTAACCGCAGAGCTTCTGGTAGCCTACATCAAGGGCTTTCAGGGCAACGAGATCGGCCCACAGTCCGTCTCCACGGTTACTAAGCACTTCCCGGGGTCCGGACCGTTAGAGGATGGCGAAGACTCGCACTTTGCGTATGGAAAGAACCAGACATACCCCGGAGACAACTTCGAATACCACCTGAAGCCATTCAGGGCCGCCATCAAGGCCGGTGCCAGGCAAATAATTCCCGCCTACGGCCGACCGGTTGGGACGAAGTACGAGGAAGTGGGGTTCGGGTTCAACAAGGAGATAGTTACGGGTCTTCTCAAAGAAGAACTGGGCTTTGATGGCATCGTCGTGGCAGACTGGAACTTGATTACCGACTTTTTCGTCGAAGGCGAGGTGAGTACTCCTATTCCTATTTCCGCCCCTGGTGGCCTCTTCGGCGGAATTTAGCCTTTCCCCCGTTTTTCAGACCCATTTTGAAGAGATGGCGAGTTCTAGAACAGTGCTGAGTAAGCAAACGCTGACATCTCATCGCAAACCAGGGCTGGCATCCGGCCCGCGCATGGGGCCTCGAGGACGCCACTGAACTCGAGCGCACCATTCGCATCCTCGACGCCGGCGCGGACATTATTGGCGGCGAATCGCGCGTGGACCTTATCCAACAGCTCGTCAGGGAGGGCATTGTCTCGGAAGAGCGGCTCGACGCCTCCGTACGCAAGCTGTTGAGGGAGAAGTTCCTACTCGGCCTATTCGACAACCCTTTCGTAGATGCCGAGGAGGCGGGGCGCATCGTAGGGAATGAGGACTTCGTGCGGCAGGGCAACGATGCGCAGCGTCGCTCCTACACGCTGCTCACTAACAAGAACCAGATCCTGCCGCTGCGCGACCTGGCCGCTGAAACCAAGTTCTACGTTGAGGGCGTCAACGCCGCATTGATAGAAGACCGCGGCTTCGCCGTCGTTGAGCAGCCGGAAGAGGCAGACTACGCGCTCCTGCGCCTTGTGGCCCCATACGAACCCCGCTCCGGAGTTCTCGAGGCCGGCCTCCACGCAGGCTCGCTCGAGTACTCGGTTGAGGAGCGCGCACGCCAGGCCGCGATCTACGCCGCCGCGCCCTCCATTGTCGACATCAACCTCGACCGCCCCGTCGCGATCCCCGAGATCGCCGAGCAAGCCGCGGCGCTGTTGGCGAGCTACAGCAGCAGCACTGAAGCCTTCCTCGACGTCGTGTTCGGCGTCGCGGAACCCGAGGGCGAGCTGCCCTGGGACCTGCCGAGATCGGACGCCGCCGTCGAGAATAGCATGGAGGATGTCCCCTACGACACGCGGGATCCCGTCTTCAAGTTTGGGCATGGACTGAGGTATGCTTAGAAGTGTGGCGCTGAGTCATGGGAGGGGTTGAAAAGATTTAGGGAGGCTAGATGAACGTTGTACATAATGATTGCTATCACAGCTGTGTGTAAATACCACTATACTCGGACACGAAACTCAAGCTCACCAAAATCCATTTCGGTTTCCAGAGCTGAGCTGGTGCTGAGCCATGGCTGAGGAGCCCGGAGTTCAGGCTGAGGTGGGCTGAGCCTGGGCTGAGGTGCCTGAGCAGGCCCACTTTTGGGATCGCAGACCCTTGCAGGGGTCCTTGATCTGGGACAACATCCCTTGTTTTGGGACCCGGCTGGAGTTTTCCACGTTAACGTTTCTGATCTGCAGTTCGTGAACCCGAGAGTTTCGGAAAATGCTGTATTCGATACCGTCATTTGCCATGTAACTCTATTTCCTAATCTTAATGTTAACTCAGCTAAAGGGATACAACCGCTCCAAAGGCAGTATTTAAAGCGCCGTTATATAAAATAAATTACTTTTACAAATTATCTCGAGGTTTTTGGATAACCGAACTCTTAAATTCCTAAGGGTTAACTATGCTTAATACCGAGCGGTTACCGGCAAGCAAATCATGTTCAAATTTATTCGCATAAAGTATTAATATATAAATATATATCGGCTTGGTATAATTAAACGCCTTTTTATTATTCCCATATATCGTAAGCCAAATAATAAAAATAGCTTCGGGCGGATTAAAGAGGTTGTTTCGACCTGTGGTTTAGGCTTAAGTGAAAGTTACTTACATTAATATTACCGCTGCCCTAATCGTGAAAAAGATATCCTTACCGGGGAGATAACGAGAAGCAATTACTTAACCTGGGGATTAAATCTCGGCAAATGCAAACGGTAGGAAAAGATATATGGACCTGTTATTATGATATAGGATTTTGTGGGACCCTGACATTACGTACTGAAACATATAACTAAAGAAGAAATGTATTAAAGGTTGCATAACTTTCAGAAGGTCCTGAACAAAAGGTAAAAGTAGCGAACCCTCCTTTTATATACGTAAATACAGCTGTAACTGAGAGAAAAAGTACCAGAGTGACCGGAAACATTCTTCCATTAGCCTGCTAACTAACCAAGCCATGGCGTTGCTAGGTTCAACAGATTTTCGCGTCATGATGCTTAAGTGTCGATACGCATAGGTACTACCTGGAATAACTTTCGTAAAGTATACGAGGCGGAGACTTGCACATCTCGACCAAGGGATTCGTAAGGGGATTTATTCGGAACGACCGAAAGAAGAAACAATATTTATTCGTAATTCGATACCCCCTGCCGTCTGGCTTTTGCCGCAGTACCGGGAATTTTTCATCCATAGATCCTCTAATAACTTATTACGTGCCATTATGATCGGCGACGTCGAACGGCTAAAGCAAGGTCCGCGCCCACGATACCACTTATAAGGTAAAAAAATTCTATATTATTTAAGATATTTCGGAAATAATGTGATTATAATACGAGCTGAAAGGATACCAAGGATAGGGTTATCAATATTATTTATTGCCATATAACTAACCCTATACGATTTTAATCCTATTTTCCATAAGAACGGAAAAAAGCGAGTTTTACTTCGGGTACGGAAACGGGAATTATTTTTGTTTCAGGTAGCAAAACTGGGATTGCGGGTTAAAAGCGCCAATCTAATACGTAGCACATAAATACGCCATGGTAAAGATAATGGGTTTTAGTAAAGTCGGGTGGGAAAGCGAAAAGGCATGGGAAGTATAGCAAGGGGTCGTCGGAAAATGTCAGACCAAGAGGTTAAAAACGCCGTAAAGTTAAGGACCCTGCATAAATAAGCCCTAGAGAATGTTTTAGCGGTGATTAATTAAGGAGGCTCGCATTTACGCCTTTAGGGGCTGGTCGGCATGAATTGCTAAAACAGACCAAGGGATAGTTAGGAGGCTGCCTGTGAATGACGAACTTAAGATATTGGCCTACTTCCAAGGCCCTTATTCAGCTAACCTTGCAGCACGCCCAGAACTTATCTTTTAATAGCTCCGATCCTCTAATTCCATACCTAATACGGCGCGGCTATGCTCATTTAAGGGGAAAGATCCATAAACCGTGTAAAAATGGGCAGATTAGGTTTCTTTTAGGCGTAACATCCTCGCAGGCGTCATTCGATATACTAGATTTTACCGGCAGGCGGACCGCGAATCCAACGGATACGGGGGGGCGCAAGATCGCCTTCGATACATGCATGTCGTAGGCTAGGTAGGTTTGAGCCACGACTGGGAAACTACGGCCGTAACTATACTTGATGGCTTCCTTCACAGGGGTAGTATCGTCCATGTTCGGGAAGACCTGCAAAAGGCAAACAACTCCATTGTTCTAGGGTCCTCCTACGTCCGGCTGAGCTTGTGAACTGCCAGGGGACTGTGCAGCTGCCCGAAATGAAGCCCCTTTTTATACCCAGACCCGGAGTTTCGCCAATAACGTCGAGAAAGACTTCGGTGGAAAGCCCAACAGAACTTATACCCGCTTGAACCTTTCACATTATGATTCACCCCGGGTGTAGTTATTTTTGCTTGTCCTTTTACCCTGATACCAAATTTTACCCCGTGAATAATGCGAGATTAGGACGTTAAGCAAGATAGCGTCGAGTTATTGGTCTTCATAGGTATAATCCTTTGATGATTCCATTTTTCCGACCATGAAAAGCCGAAAAATTTAGACGCAATTCCTCCCAGTTACGCTGCCTTTCTGCCTTGCTTTCGGTTAGGGGGGCATGCTTACTATGCTGTGGTGTCCTGAATCCGCGCTCTTTGGATCCTCCTTGTTAGTACGTGGCAAGGAATCGGCGATATCGAATAAAACGGTTCGGAAGCGATGCCGGAAGGATTTGCGTTTGTAATACCGCCTTGGAGACTAGAAGGTTCTGCTTACGTGGCACGGCTCCGTTGCCTTTAAAGGAAGGACCCTAGAGCCACGCGAGAAAACCGACTAATTACGGCTTTTTCATGCAGATAATTTGCTTGTGGAGAAGGTTACGCGGAAAAGCAAGTAGCATCCCAGAAATTTAGCAGGGTGGGAATCGAAAAGGGGCATGGATAATCCGGGGGAAGTTCCCTTTGATGCAGCAGCAGGCGGCAGAAGGAATTTTAAACCCAAGGAGATTTTCGAGTTAATCTTACTAACAAAAATGCAGTGAATTTAAAAGCCAGATTATTTATGATCCTAGGCCGTATATGGGCTACGTTATCGCCCACCGTAGGCGGACTTTTTTCCCTTATTTTTTGTTCGTTTAACGACAGGTAGATTTTTTCATTGCATAATAACAATCCGCCTTATATAAATCCGCATAGGTTATCGTTTAATTATGGATAAAAAAGTAGAATTATAACCTAGGTTTATATCGTAAAAAAAAGAGAAAATTATTTCTAGCTTTTATTTTTAAAATTCAGCATTTAACGCTTAAAGTTAATATAAGTAATTAACCTCTTTTACCTTATTTTCGAACGCATACTTTATTATTTTTTTCTTTTTTCTTAATCCTTTTTACCTTAAGCTTTTTATTTTTTCCTTTCCGTTTCTTTATTTTTTCTTTTCGTTCTTTATTTCTTGTACTCGGTTTAACTTTTCCTTTTCTTTCTGTTTCGCTTCTTTTACTTTTCTTACTGTCACTGGCAAGATGGAACTCCAAATTTCCGCATATGCAATTTTTTAGTAAGGCTAAAATCGAACCGCTTTACGGGCTTTAGATGTTAGCTTTCTGGCCTCCGGTTTGTAGGTGGCACTCGTAACGGTGGAAGGTTGTGTCAGCTAGCAGGGGGTGCTCTAGCACCCCATATACGGAAAATTCTCTCTGATCGGAACATATATATTCCGGGATTAGATCACCTTAAAGTGCAGTGCGCGTTTTAGAGCACTTGCAACCAGTCATGAATACACACACAACTGATGTCCCTTATATCTGACAGGTTGTGGTATCGGGTTAGTTAATTTTCCGTCCCGTTGCCTAACAAGCTCTTTAACGCTAAGGCTGACAGTCCTGGTGTAAGGCTCCCGTTAGGTGGCTCCGCTAGGTGGCTAAGTAACTTATGGCTAAGTATTCACCGAAGTGCCACCAAATACGACTTTCCCCATTCCCACGTATCCGACCTTTTTCAAAAGCATCACTTGCGCCATGGTAAATCAATCGCTATTAGAGACCGTCAAAAACAATCCTATTAGGAAAGGTCTCGACGCTTTCCGTGCTTCGTTCAGCTTAATCTGCGAAGATAGGAATATTTCCTGTAGCGACGGGCTTAGTTAGGTAAGTTATGAAAATAAAGTCGATTATTTTCGTTACGACGTTTAATTAATTATAATGCAGATTTCCAGAACCTAATTTTTGATCTTTTTTTAACATTACAAGGCCTCCGTATATTTCGTTTATTTCCTTTTATTAACGGAGATAAAAACTTTTTTAACGATTTATCAAGGCTTAATTCCGCCGTTAATTCCGATAACTTCGATTTTAACCGTACCAAGCCTTTATTAAATGCGGCCTTTTTGATTATCTTGACGATGTTTTCATTTAGGATTAAGTTTATAAAGCCGTCGCCGAAACCATACCCTCTTTCCGATCGATAGCTTTTTCCTTTTAATAGATACCGTGGTTTCGTAATATAAGTAGTTTCGTTAATTCGTCGCAATATCGTAAGTACATAAATAATATGCTTAAGGAAAAGTTCGGCCTTATGTATATTGAGCTCCGGGATTTCGACGAAATATACTTTGGGAATATAACCGACCTTAAAATAGCATCCAAGGTATTTTTTAAGCAGTGTATAGAAGGCGGCGATCCGCTTTTTAATAACGGTTAAAAAAGATGGCCGAAAAACGCAAATTAGAATAATGTATTAAGTTAATTTGTTAATTTTAACGAAAAGCTAATAATCTTTGCGAAATATTATAAATTAACTTAATTATATCGACGAAAATTACTGGTATAACTTAATAAGCCGATTTTAAGTTTTATAGCAAAGCGCAAAATGGATATTAGTTTCGTAAGTGATTTTAAGGTCAATAAAGATTTTCGATATTACTTGTTTTAAATTTTTATACCTGGAAAGCTAAAAAACAACCTTTTTGCCGATACGGCTTCGAAAATATAGCTTAACCTTGGAAGATACGCGCGAATGGTTTTTTATGTTTAAAATATTCGCCGTTTTGTCTTAGGCTTTACGATCTGCGGATCGTTTATAAGGATATAGGAGTTTGATCGCTTAGGGGGAATTGCATTTAAGCAATTCGTTATTAACAAAAACGGTTTGCAGTCCGTATCCATAATTTTCGAGTTTTTTTAGATAAATAAAGAACAACTTGGGTTCGATCTTATTATTATCATATCTGGCGACAAACGATATATTAAAATTAAGCGGAATTGTATTTAAAAATACTTTATTATCGATAAAGTAATAAGGTGCGCGCTTTACGTCGCTAGCCGGGTAACGATTTGCTGGAAAGCCTACCGTAAGGGTGTTACGGCCTGGTCACCCGTAATGTCTTCCAACATGTACGAATATATTTATACAGCTGTAAGCACCAGAATGATTGCTACAATTGCGATCATTCCACCGATCTTTTGCCCTGGTGGCGTAATGGTATGGTGCAGCCATAACAAAGAGAGACGCCCAGATGCCGTTCGTTATTAAGGATTTGTAACAGTATATAGAACAAATAGAAAAAGGGGAGTTATTTCGAAAGGCGATTAATAAAGGCGGGGTAAATATAGCCCAATATAATTATTACGAAATTATTCGGATATCTGGTACGGATGACGACGTCCAAAATAATGTTCGGAAAGGGATAAATATTACTAAGGCTGAAAATTACCGACCAGGACGTTCAATAATATCAAGTACGAACGTAATTGTAACTTTATAGAAAAGGCGTAATAACACGGCTAGCCGTACCGACGCTCTTTTGCCGCCGAATAAGCGATCCTGTTCGGCATCTCCGACAAAGGTAAATAACAATATATTACCGAATCGGGTATATAGGTGTATTATTTTTCGTAATTATGGAAAACCTATTTACGAGGTAAGCTTCCGGGCAGTTTTATTTAGCGCGCTAAAAAGCTGCATTAAAAGGTACGAATCCTTATATAAAGCCGACTTTCTTTATAAAGATATTTCGATTAACAATCTTTTAATTAATAAGGATAAAAAATTATTTTTGGCTTTCGTTTTTAATTGATTTTAACTTTATTATTAAGAAATGACGAAAAGGAGTTATTAAAGTAAAAGAAATAATTAATACAAGGGTATTTATAGTTATTAACGTGCTTTACAACGAAAAGCACTTTTTTATGTATAACCTGGAATTATTTTTCTAAGTGTTATTTTAAATATGCATTTATTATAATGGGCCAGGTAAAGATATTAGAACAATTAAGTTTAAAAGCTGGAATTATAAAAATAATAATAAGCTGGCGAACTTGAAGAAAAAATAAGTATTTAATAAAGGAGATTTTATAAAAAGGGTAAAAAAGAAATTTACGTTTTATTACCAGCTATTAATTCTATAGGTTAATAAATTACGAAAAAAGGTATTTCCGAACGGTGAAAGGTGGAAAAAGTTAAATTTAAAGTTTTATTCCTTAACAGAGGAAATCTTTTACAAAACTTAAAAAAAATTTAAAGGTGTTAGCGGAAAAATAGCATTATAATTATAGGATTTAAGCCTAATAGTTTTATTACGTAAATATGATAACTGTATTTAATCTATTTGCATATTTATACACTAATTCTACTATATTAAAACCATATTAAATATATAAAGCGACCGCTATTCCGAATACGACTTGCTAGCATAGGAGTACTAAACGTAAGTAGTAGTGGAAAATGGGAGATTTAAAATAAGGCTATTGCGCGTTTAATCCGTTTTCGAAAATAAAAATCCTTTTGTCGTTCGAAAAAAAATAAAAATAGTATAACGAAAGTTACAATCGCTCGAAAAACTAGAGAAATAAAAACGCCAGAAGTAGGTTATCGCCGAGGTTTCTATGGTCGTATTGGTTCTTTCCGTTAGTCCCGTAAATTAATCTGGTATTGGTAATATTAATTGGTTCGTTAAAAATACCGATTAAGATGCGATTATTTCCAGTAGTTTCGCCCTTGCTGGTAAAAGTTTTTTTAATAAGTGCTGGGTATTAATAAGATTTTTGGCGGGTTTCTAGGTGTTTTCGGAGTCCGGGTGCTTTTTTTATTTGATTAGGTATTGGGTAAGTCCGTTTTGTTTTCGTATATTAAGGATTTTTTTTACTTTATAGGCTTATTCGTTTTCTATTTTTATATCGTTTTGTACCGTACATATTTTGATTATATGTGTTGTTAATTCGATTAAGGAAATATGAAAATTTAGATAGAATTTAATTTTTGGTGCGAATTCCAATTAATAGTTATTTTTTAAGTTTTTTTTTGGCGATTTTATATGGACCGATATATTTGAAATAGAAATTTTTATTAGGTCGTTTTGTTTGAATGTTTTTAGTGGTAAAAAAACCATTTTTCCTTTTTCGAAAATTAGTTTTTTTTAACTTTTTCTGGCTGTAATATTTGTTTATTTAATTACGTACGAATTCTAGTTTTATTTTTATTTTTTTGATATAATTATTATAATTATTTTGTGGTAAAAACTATTTTAAAATTAATTAAACCGTTATGGCGTATGTTTTTGTAAACCTCTAGAGTAAAACCAAAGTTTGCGTTCGTAGATATTATCTTAATATTTTCGTAATAGCTGGTATTATAGGTTAAATAGGTAATAAGTAACTTTTTAATTTAGTTATTTCGTTTGTAATTAATATAATATTGTAAGTAGGTTTTTAAGGTTTAATTTGTCCGTTTTATTTATTTATCCGTTTAAGGTTTAAATACGCTAAATAATTTGTGATTTAAGCCGATTTATGTTATGAGGCTTTGGTAAAACTTTGATGCAAATATCGATTTTTTATATGAAATAACTTTTATTGATAATCCATATATGCTTAAAATGTATTTGAAAAAAATGTATGCCATTTGTTTTGCGTTTATTTCCTCATAATATGATAAGAAATAGAAATATTTTATAAATCGATCGACGATTACGAAAATACTGTCGCAATGTACTTCTGTAACTGGATTTTCAAATATAAGAAGTTTGGTGATAAAGTCGAATATAACTAAATACCATAATTGCTTTGCGACTAGTAATAGCTGTAATTTTTCGTATGGTTTATGTCGTCGAACTTTTAGTTTTAGCGCAAATATCGTATTGCTGTATAATTTTTTATATTGTTAATTTCATTTTAGGAAAGGAATATGTACGTCGAAATCGTTTTAAGGTTTTGTAAATTCCTAGATATCTATATAGCTGATATTTATATATATTTCGTATTAAATCCTTTTAGTGTTCCTTTAGAACTCATATCTTATTGGTTTTTTAGTTTTTTAGGAAACCCTTATTATATTGCTAAATTTTCTGGTATATATCAAAGGGTACTGTTCGAATTATTGCAATTTGTCGCGGGCATAAATATTTTTTTATAGTAATATCCAAAATTATATGGTTAATTTTGACCAATTTCTTTTTGAAGTTTGGTTCCTTATTTAAAGTATTTGCTCTGCTATTTTCTAAGCTTTTTTTTATGGATAATAAAAAAGTCAAAGTTCGCCAATTTTTTCGCGTAACGAATTTATCGTTTTGTAAGTTTTCTAGTTGTAATAAATCCGGTAAGATTTTGATAATTCGTATAAACCTTAACCTAGTGCAAGTTTTCCTTTAGGAAATACCTAAATTTTCGGAATGCTATAATAATGGCGATAAATTCTTTGTTTAGGATACCGTAATTAAATTCGGCTCTTTTTAATTTATATAAAAAAAATGCAATAAGGTATAATTTATCTTAATCGTTTCGTTATCCGATTATTATGCCTAATACGTAATCCGAAATATCGGTTTTTAATTTAATGGGATAGTTTAAATCGTACATAATTAATATTGGTTCGTTAATAATTATATTTTTAATATTTTGATATGCTTTTTCCGTATCGGACGTTTATTTGAACTTTTTTTCGTAAAATTTATTAGGGGTATAGTTATTTTGCTAAAATTTCGAATAAACTTCCTGTAATAGTTGGCAAATTCAAGGAATGTCTGTACCTTTCTGACCGTGGTTAACGTTTATTATTTTGTAAGTACAGCGATTTTCTTAGGGTTTATTCTGATATATCCTAAGATAATAATATGTCCTAGATATTTTATTTCTTGTATGTGGAATTAATTTCTTTTTGCGTTAATAAGTAATTTTATATCTTATAAATCTTAAAGAATTTTATAAATATATCTTATATATATTTTTTTCTTTTTTGAAAAAATAAAACTGTCGTCGAGAGAGCAAATAACGAAAACATCGAGGTATTTTCATAATACATAATTTATTATCCGTTAAAAAATTATTAGTACGTTTAGAAATCCCATTAATATAACCAAATACTTAAATAGTTCATATTTCGTTTTAAAAGTTATTTTTTATTCGTATTTTTTTTTAAAATTTTATTAAGGTTGTATTTATTTTTAAGATCGAATATTACAAACTATTTAATTCCGTAAAATCGGTTTTTTATTTCTATAATCAAAAATAATAACATTCCATCTTTAATAGTAATGTCGTTTATTTGTCGATAGTTAGCTATAAGTCGTAATTTTTTATTTTTTTTAAGTACGCAAAACATAAGGTATTCTGTTAGTAATTTCAAAGGTCGAATCTATCCTTTTTGTAACTAATTTTTGAAGTATTTTTTAAAAATACGTAATTCCTTTCCGTTAAGGTTGTAAATGGGGTAAAATTTTGTCGAAAATCCTTTTTTAAGGATTATCTTATAATCTTATTTGCTATATTTTAATAATTTCGTATTAAGCATTTTCTAAAAAGCTGCTTATATTTATAATATTATAGTAATATATTAATCAGACTTTTAACTTTTAGGGTTATTATCTTAGGTCGTTATTTAGTTATTTTATTTTCGCTTTAATAGTAATAATAATACATCGTATTTTTTAATACCCGTTCTTTTTTTGTATTTTATCCCTTTAGGTAATAAAGTTTTTGTCGTATTCTTATGCTTATATTCGTTGCCGTTTCTGATCGAATATTAAGATCTTAATTCTTTTTTTATCCGTTAATAAGATATAAGGCAAACCTTACCTAGTTAAACCTTTTATTAATCAAAGTTTCGTATTGGCGTATCCATAGTAATCTTAAGATTATATCGTAATTCCTAAATAAAACGATGTTAAAATCGATTATTGAATATAGTTTTTAGACAAAAATTCGAAATAATCAATTTCACGTGTGGTTTTCTTGTTATCGTAAGCGAATTTCAAACTTTCGCTATTCGTCGCTATATAAGGTTTTAATTTATATTTTCATAATAATATAAATTTATTAATTATATTTAATATAATATAATTTCCGCTTAAAGTTCTGTAATCTAATATTGCGGTATATTAATATGTTTCGATTTATATGTCCAAAATAATAAGATTATTAACGGTTTTTATTATTGCGTTTAAAGCTTTTTTTAAAAGTTCCTTTTAATTTTTTTAAGTTTTGTTATCCTGCGGCTTTTTTATAGGTAACTTTTTTCTTTTAATTCCTGTTCGAATTTGTCGAACTTTGTTTATGTTTTTGCGTTTAGCGCGTTAAATTGTTATATTTGTCGTTATTGCCGATATACTGTTTTTTCAAGCTATATTAATTAATTTTAATTCTGTTGCAGTTTTCTTCATCATTAAATACATTATTTTCTTATAATTGCAATTATATTTTATTATATGTTATCCTAAATAATATCTTAAAGCTTTTTTGTACATTAACGTATTTTTTCCTTAATAGCTTTTTTTTCGTAAGGGTTTATAACAAATATTAATTGAAAATAAAGATTTGTAATAATATTTTGGCAGTATTTTTTATTATGTGCTAAATTAATTCTTTTTTCGTTTAATAATTATATTACTGATAATAACACAAGGGATCTTTTTATAGGTATTACTTTTTTTCAGACCAGCCTTTTATTTCGACCAATTATTAAATATTTTCTAAGGTTATAAATCGAAAATATCGATACCATTATTTCTCGTTCTTATTATTTCCGGTACGGTTTAAAAAATCGAATTCGTTATAATATATACGTATAATTAGTCCGTAAATATATTGTTTTTATTTTTCCTACTCGGGATATTTTCGTTTTCGATAGTATATGGCATATATTTTGCCGTATTAATTAGGGGTTCCGAAACAGGTTTTTTTTGTCTAATTCTAGTATTTGTATAATTATCTTTGTAATGCTTCTTATTATGCTCGCAATATCTATGAAGCCAGCTTTCTAGCTTTTCGTATTCTCTATTAAACTTTTTGCTATAGGGGACCTGGTATGTACTTAGGTTAAATCATGTTAACGGATTTGCTTTCGTTCTTTTGATTTTTTTCTAGATTATTCTTTAGGTACCGGTTTCCAGTTATTTTAACGGGGTTTCTTGGATGCCTTGTATTACGTTATTTTATGTCTTATTTTGTTATAATTGTAACATTTAATCTGGTTTTAAATTTTTTTATAAGTGGCTCCTAGTTTCATAAGTCCTGGTTCTATGCCGTAAAAAATGTTATTACGTCGAAAAGCGTTAATATTAGCGGTATATTAAGATTTGTTATTATTTTTTCCTTTAATGCCTTTAATATGTTATGTATATTATCGATCGTTAATCTTAATTGCTATAACGATATAATCTGATAAATAATTAGGCCGATTAAGCTTAAAAAACGTTTCTTATATTTTTTTAGGCCATCGAAAAACTTAATTATTAATATTTTTTATACCTAATTTAGCCTAATGGCTAATTAAACCAGTATATTGCCGTAATTAGATATTAATTCTTTTTATCGTAATTCTTAGATTTATATTTCGGCTTTTGCCTTTCCGTTTATTATTCTGAAAGTCTTCCTTAATATTTATTCGAATTATTTATAATCGCTATAAGTTTATATTATTTTTAGGTTTCGTTATTCGATTGATAAGGTAACGTACTTTCTTATAACCGGTTTAAGTTAAACAATTATATTTTTAGTAAGTTGATCGATAGCGAACTTAATTCCTATAATAAATGTAATAAATTAAATAAGAAAATACCCGAAATATATTCGGTATTAAATAAAGAATAATTAGAACTTAATTAAAATTCTGTCGAAGAATTCTGGCATAAAAAGCTTAAAAATTTCTCCTAATTCCTTGGTAGAATTTAGCTAAATAATCTGGCTTGCTCGAAAAAACCTCTTAATCTCGGGCGTTTCCCCCTTTTTCTTAAGCTTTTTATAGGCTATTTAAAAGGATATCGTAAGATCGTTATTGTTTTTTTCAAGCTAAATAATACGTTCGTTTATAATATCTAAACGTCGAAGAATTTCTTCGTAAAAAAGGCAAGGCTTCTTTTTTTTTTCCTTTTTAGATTCTATTCTAATATCCGGATAATCAAAAACCTGGTAAATGGGCTGTTCGGGCTGTTTGCTGATAAATATAGCATCGGCGATATTACTTAAAATCTAACGGTATTATTAAATAAAACTTTATAACGTATAACGACTAAGCAGCTTAACTAATTATTAAACTTTAATCGTACGAATATATGCTAATAGAAATATCGTAAAAATCTAAATAATAAATACAATAATCGTATTACGTTTCGAAATTTTAAAAATACTTTAAGTAATAATATTATAATATAAATTAAAGCTATTTAATGTATGGAAATAATAAGTATATACACATTAGTTTTTAGTATTATCACTTATTTTTACTTATTTATATTTAGCGAATTTTTGCTAAATAATTACTTAATATTAATTATTCGTACTTAGCAGATCTTTGCTAAGCATCTATTACGTAACCCAAGAGGTGGTCCGTGTCATTCTCGTTAATCGTTTTCTAAGACCGGAGCCTGTCATGTCGTAATACTTATATGCGTTTTAAAATTAATTAAATTAGTTTAAAATTATTTTGAAATAATTATTTAACGTACCTGTTTATAACCTTAAGCTTTAACGCAGCTAAGCGGTCGAACTTTTTTTTCCAGTTTCGAATTTGCTTAAGTTGAAAACCACGACAACTTTTTACAAGGTCCATTTTTTTATAGTACTAAGCGAGAAAATTTCTTTTCCAGGTGGAAATATTGTAAAATCCATAACGGGCTAAGTAAGATAACAAAAGGAATTTTTCGTAAATAAAAGGTATTTTGGGTAATCATTGAAAACTATGTCTAAAGTCAAAATATTTTTGCAGACAAGAATTTACAACCTTTAAAAGCATTTGGGGGATATTTTTGTATTAATATAGCTTAAAATACAAATCGTTTACGATATTATATTATCTTAAATGTTAAGCATTACATAATTTAAAGTTGTATTAAAAAGATTAAATAATAAAATCATCTAAAAATAATTTAGATTTACGGAACGAAATATAGAAGTAATTTTTTTTAATATTTTTAGTTTTAATATTAACGTTAAAATCGTTTCGATTTCTAAGGGCGTTATTTGCCGAAAATGGTTAAAATATGGGATAACGAAATTATATTAAGAGGTCCGTAATTCAATTAATAGTAAATTCAGCAATTTTAACGTAACGCGTAAACGAAAGTTCGTTATTATTTTTTGTACGAATATTTGGTAAAATATTTCCGTTTTAAACGGGTAATAAGCGTTAAAAATATTAATGAAATAATTAAAAAATAATTAAAGCAAAAAATTACTTATCGAATCGTTATGCGAAATTTTTTAACTTAAGGTATAGTAGGACTTTCCGATAATTAAAGTATCAGATCTTCCAGGTAATTAATAATGGATATATAGCAAATATTATTAATAATATTATTGCTATAATAAAATATGTCAGCCATTTTATGATTAATATTAATATATATTTTATCGCTATTATTTGGTATTATAGATATATTTTTAGCTTCGGCTTATTTCGTTTTAATTTGTATAAAGTATTGCTATTTGTGGGGTTATAAGTAATTAATAAAATATTAAAATAATTATGAAATAATACTTATTAGTAAGTATTAATATTTTGCTTAATTATTATATTTTATGCCGTTTGTCTTTCTGGAGTTAGATATAAATTTAAGTGTTATTAATTATTTAATTTGCGCTTAATTTGTTGCTTTAGGTTATAACGAACTTTTTCTATATTATTTTGTTCTGCCGAAATATTGGTTTTTCGCGTCCAAACCTTTTTGGTATAGGGATTTTGAGATAGTGATTGGTAGGATTTTCGACGCTTAAATAAAGGGGGCATTGCGGAATTATAAAAATTCCTAACCGCAATTATTTTAAAATTATTTCCGAAATTAGGTAATCGTTATTCAAAATAACGTAATATGATAAAGTAAGGTAATAAGATTTGATTGGGCTGGATATAGAAAAAACTAAGTCATTAAATGGCAGGAACAAAGTGGAAAATTTTTAATGGAGTGTAGAATTCTAATTAAATGGGAATTTATATAGAGTATATAAAGCCTAAAGGCTTATCGATAAAAAATTTTGCATTTATAAAATTTAAAGTGGAATTCGTTCGATTATTTTTATAACGTTACAGAAAATATAAAATAATAAACAAAGGGTTAATTAAAGTAATTTATAAAATATATATTATTTTTTAAATTCTTTTAACGTTTTAATAGTCGGATTTGGAATAATTATATTTCAATAGAAACAAGTCTTCCGAATAATGTGAATATTTTTAACCTAAAACGTTATCCGCTTATTGTAAATAACATAAAGATTGCTGTTTTGAAATAAAAATACCAGAAACTTGTCATAGCCCAACGAGCCACGGTCTCCAAGAACGGTCTGCCATGACCCAACCACAATCGCGCGGTAAGGCAGTTCACGTAATAGATTACTAACTTATTAGTAGTAATCTAATGAGCCGGATTATCAAATTACTGATAATAATTTAATAAATAAGAATAAAATATATACGGTTATTATTTCCATAATTTAAATAATTTCAGCTTGCAATAATAATTCGTTATTTAAGGCATTTTTAGTATTACGAAACGTAATACGTTATTATATTTATTGCTTAAACTCTTACGATATTCCTATTAATATAAATTCGTACGACTAACGTTTAATAATTGGTTAAACCTTTAATTCGTTATACGTTGCAAGCTTTTATTTAGTAATACCGTTAAACTTTAAATAATATTTAAAATTATTAAAATATCGATTAGCGTTTAGAAAACCCTTATTTAACGGTTTTAGGTTCGAATTCGGGAATTAGAAAAAGAAATCCGACAAATTAAGGTTACGCTATTTACCCAAGCTTTTTTTGCCCGCATAAAGCTTAGGAAGCCGGAACCTAATAACGGGAAAAGTAATTTTCAGACTTTTTTAACTTAGGCGCGAATTTACTTTCGTTTTTTAAATTTTTGTAATTTAGCGAATAAGGTCCTAACAATAGGAATATACCTAACGGAAGATACGGTAATTAATTTGAACCGATTATAAGAAATTTCTTAGAAATAAGAAAATCAGATAAAAAAATGTTTTTTAATGAAATCTTTTTATTTTATACAAATTTCGAAAATAAAATACGTAATAATTTCGGTAATACGGATAAAAAACGATTTACGGCCTAATAACTTTTAAAATTCCGATAAAAAGGACCTGCGTTTAAGTACGCCGTAACTTTTAAAAACTTTGCAGTTAGGGCCGGATAGGGAGATAATAAGGTCGATACCTTTATCGATATATTTTATAAAGGGTTAAAGGATAATATAAAAAATGAAATTATTCGGATTAAACAATTAGTTGCCTTAGACCAATATATTATAAAAGTAATTAAGATTAATAATTGACAGTTTAAAAAACGACAGGAAAAAAAAGGATAATATATTTTACGATCGGGGTATAACAAGTTTAACTAGGGGAAAAAATGAAATGCGCCCTTTATTTCTTACGGAACGGCGCCAGGACTTATGGAATTCGGCATTACTTACAGACAAAACTAAAACCAGATTAAATGCTTTAATTGTAGCAAAATGGGACATAAGGCTTAAAAGTGCAAAAAACCCAAGAAATTACGATAACTGGATACCTATACCGGAGAGACAGTCCAGAAATAACCAAGGAAACGACAGCAAGGCCATTAACATAATCCAAGCCAAGTACATACCGGGTTTCTGATGGCAAGAGGTCCAAAAAGGACCATTGCGATAAGAAATTCGATAAGAAATGCGAAAAGCCAGAAAGCTGGCTTAACAGGTATTATAAGCATAACAAGAAATATTCTAAGGGTAGTTATGCGAACATCAGGATTGAATAAAAGAAGTCTGTCTCGGAACCCCTGATCGATACGGCAAAATGCATGCCATATATTATCGACGACGAAAATATCCCGATTACGAAAAATAGAAATAATATGTTTACGTATAAATTATCTGCATATATTACGAAAGATTCGATTTTTTAAACCGTACTGGAAATAACAAGGATAATAAATAATGGTACCGATATTTACGAATTATAACTCCAGGAAATATCCAGTAATTGGCCAAAACGAAAAGTTGGCCCGAAAGAAAACAATATCCGCAGAATAACCTTTTTTATTATTTTAAATAATATAACTATTAGACGGAAAAGCAGTTAATTTAGCGTACGATAAAAAAGCATTATTAAAAAGTTATTACGGATTTTTATTTTCAATTCGTATTTATTATAAATTTTTACGAAAGAAAATTTATTAAAAAAGAAATACGTTAATTTACAGGAAAAGTTTTGGAATAATAATTAGGACGACATATAATAAGACGTAATTATAAATATAAAAAAATAATTTATTTAATAAGGAAAGGAATTACAAGAAAACTAAAAGTAGTTAATACGACTTAAAGAAATAATACGCCGGCAATAACGATAAATATAGTAGCTTAACGTATTAAACGAAAAAACCTAATCAAATATTAACGAATTTAAATA
Source organism: Monosporascus cannonballus (assembly GCA_004154925.1). Lineage (NCBI taxonomy): Eukaryota > Fungi > Ascomycota > Sordariomycetes > Xylariales > Monosporascus > Monosporascus cannonballus. The sequence goes on along the minus strand of QJNS01000034.1, from coordinate 14,074 downwards.
AAAGTTAAAAAAAGGTTATTTATAAAAAAGCTGCAAAATAGCGAAACTTAAAAGAATTAAAAGGAATTTCCGAAAAAGGTTTTAAACGTATCGATAAGAAATATTAATAATCTTATTATTTTAGAAATATAAATCGGAATGTATTAATATACCGTAATGGTAAATTGCAAAATTCTGGGCGGGAATTATATTATACCAAATATAGTTAATAAATTTAAATTGTTATGAAAATAAAAGTTAAAACCTTATATAATAACAAATACCGAAAATTAGAAATTCGTTTATAATAACGCAAAAATTATACGCGAAATTAGTTACTCCGAGATTTTTATTTAAGGGCGATATTAAACAGTTAATTTCGATATTATTTTATTCGGAAATTACGATATAATTTTAGGATTATTGTAAATATATTAATACAGAGTTTTAATTAATAAAACAATTAGCTAAATAAGGTTTGCCTTATATCTTATTAATCATTAAAAAAACAATTAAGATTTTAATATTTAATCGATAATAACGACAAATACAAATATAAAAATACGACAAAAGCCTTATTACCTAAACGAAGAAAATATAAAAAATATAAATATTAAAAAATAAGATATATCGTTATCACCATTAAAACGAAATTAAGGTAATTAAATAATAATAAGAAAAAATAAGAATAATAATAAATCAAATTAAAAAATTTAATTAAGATATTATTATAATATTAGAGATATAAATAGCTTTGTAAAAAAAACCTCGATACGAAATTATTAAAATATAGTAAATAAAATTATGAAATAATTCTTAAAAAAGAATTTTCACCGAGATTTTACCTTATTTATAATTTTAATGGAAACGAATTACATACTTTTAAAAAATACCTGGAAAATCGATTATAAAAAAATAAATTCGATTTTCAAAATTACTAGTAGATTACTCGATATTTTTCGTACCGAAAAAATGAAAAATTACAACTTATATTTAATTTTCGATAAATAAACGATATTCTTATTAAAAATCAAATGTTATTATCCTTAAATACGGAAATAAAAAACCTATTTTATAGAATTAAATAATTTATAATATTTAATTTTAAAAATAAATATAACCTAATTAAGATTAGACAAAGATACAAATAAAAAATAACTTTTACAACGAAATGAAGATTATTTAAATATTTGATTATACTAATAGAATTTACGAATATACTAATAACCTTTTAACAGATAATAAATTATATATTACGAAAATAGCTCAATATTTTCGTTATATATTATTTTAACGACATTTTCATTTTTTCAAAAACAAAGAAAATATACGTAAAATATATTAATAAAATTTTCCAAATTTTATAAAACGTAAGTTTTATTACGAACGGAAAAGAAAATTAATTTTACAAATAATAAATAGAATATTTAAAATATATTACGATAAACTTTAAGAAAATTATTATAATTACAAAATAATAAACGTTAATAACAGTTAAGAAAATATAAATATTTTTCGAATTTGCTAATTATTATAAAGGTTTATTCGAAACTTTAATAAAATAATTATACCTTTAACGAAATTTACAAAAAAAAAATTAAATAACCGCCAGATATAAAAAATATATTTTAAGATATTAAGGATATAAGTACTAACAAATTGATATTAATTATGTACGATTTAAACCACTTTATTAAACTAAAAACCGATATTTCGAATTATACGTTAAACATAATAATTAAATAACGGAATAATTAAGATAAATTATACCTTATTATATTCTTTTCGTATAAATTAAAAGGAACCGAATTTAATTGCGGCATTCCAAATAAAGAATTTATGGCCATTATTATGGTATTTCGAAAATTTAGGTATTTCTTAAAAAGAAATTTAGAGCAGATTAAAACTAATACAAATTATTAAAATTTTACCTGATTTATTACGATCAAAAAACATATAGGACGATAATTTCATTATATAAAAAATTTAACAAACTTTAATTTCGTTATTATTTATAAGAAAAACTTAGAAAACAATAAAGTAAATATTTTACATAAATAATTCGATTTCGCAAAGAAATTAGTTAAAATTAGCTATATAATTTTGGATAGCGTTATAATAAATTGTTTACGCTGACGATAAATTACAATAATTAGGGCAATATGTTTTAATATATACTAGAGGATTTAGCAACATAATAACCGCTTTTTAAAGGACCCCAAAAAATAAAATATAAATGTTAAAAAATTAATAACACGATTTAATACGAAAAATATACGAATATTAATTATGCGAATATCCAAAGATCTATAAAACCTTAAATTGATTTTAACGTATATATTCTTTTTTTTAAATAGAATTAATAATATAAAAAGATATACGGCAATACAATATTTGCGCCAAAGTAAAAATTTGACGATACAAGCTATACGAAAAATTACAGCTATTATTAATTATTAAGCCATTATAATATTTAATTATATTTAATTTTATTAATAGATTTTTTATGTTAAAAAATTTAATTACGGAAATATATTACGATAATACTTTCGTAATCGTCCATCAATTTACGAGATTTTCCCATTCTTTACCATATTATGAAGGCATAAATGCCGAATAAAAATATATATATTTTTTAAATATATTTTTAATATATCCGGATTACTAATAAAAATTATGTAACTAAGGAATCGATATTTGCATTAAAGTTTTGGCAAAACTTAATAATATAAAACGGTTTAAATCATAAGTTATTTAGCATATTTAAACCTTAAATAAATAAATAAACGGACCGAATAAATTAACTTTTGAAAGCTTATTTATAATATTATATTAATTATAAATAAAATAATTAGATGGAGAAATTATTAATCGTATAATTAATTTATAATACCAACTATTATAAAAATATTAAAATAATATTAGCAAACGCAAATTTTGGTTTTATTTTAAAAATGTATAAAAAATATGAAATACTAATTTAAGTAATATTAAAATAATTTTTACATTAACATAATTACGGTAACTATATTAAGGAATAAAAACAAAATTGGAATTCGTGCGAAATTAAATAAATAAATACTATAATTACAAAAGATTAAAAAAAACTAATTTTCCAAAAAGAAAAAATGATTTTTTTATTACAAAAAATATTTAAATAAAACGACTTAAGAAGAAATTCGATTTTAAATATATCGGTTTATATAAAATTACTAAAAGAATTCTAGAAAATAATTATTAATTAAAATTTTCACCAAAACTTAAATTTCATCCAATCTTTTGCATTTCTTTATGCGAATTAATAATAAATATAATTAAGATATAAACGATATAAAATAACGTAAAAAGAAAGGACAAATAAACGTACGAAATAAAAAAAATTTGATATACAAAAGCAAAACGGATTTACCCAGTACCTAATTAAATAAAAAAAATACCTGGATTCCGACAATACCTAAAAACCCGCTAAAAACTTTATTAACGTTTAATACCTATTAACGAATTTTTATTAATAGCCATAAAACCACCCAAAATAATAAGATTCTAATTTATAAGGTCCGGGAAAAAAGTTTTCGGTTTACAACATTTTAATTAATAATATCCATTTTGCTTCAGGTCTATATTTCGATTACAAAATCCGATTTTAATTACATAAAATCGTTAAAATTATCCAAAACTTAAAAGGTACGATTAATAAGTTTCGTACCCTGGGATTAATAATATTAACGCTAACAACGTATACAAGGAAAACGCGTAAAAATCTTAAATAAAGATTTTTCGGCCGTTACTTTTTTTTTTAATTTTTTCGGTTTTGCAATATAACGATTAATTATGAATATAAGAACCTTTATTCCGTTATACAAATAGCTTTAACGAATATATTCCTTATAATGAAAAACCTTATTTATTATTTAATAATTAAGCTACCGAACAAAACAAAAGAAATACAATATCGCGTTAAAATTTTCGAATTTAAATAAATTAATTAAGGTAAGTTTTTGTTCAAATTTGCGAAAACGATGTTTGGACATACCGGAAAACATATTAAATAAATGCGGAAAACTTATTAAAAGGAAAAAAAATTCTGAGAGCAAAATTTGTGAAAAAGGGAGATCGTATTATGGCCTAACGAGCTACGGTTTCTAAGAACCGTTTGCTATAACCCAACCATAAATGCGCGGTAAGGCAGGTTACGTAATAAATTACCAATTTACTGGTAGTAATCTAGTAAGCCGGATTACCAAGTTACTAATAGTAATTTAACGAATAGGAATAAAATATATACGGTTATTATTTCCATAGTTTAAATAGTTTTAACTTATAATAATAACTCGTTACCCAAAGTACTTTTGGTATTACGAAACGTAATAAGTTATTGTATTTATTATTCAGATTCCCACGATATTCCTGCCAACATAAACCCGTACGACTAAGGTTTAATAGTTGGTTAAACCCCTAGCTCGTCACATATAAGGGCGGAAAATTTAACTAAGAATATAAAATCCATTATTACATTTTTTATATCGCAAAATATTAAAAAGTTAATAACGCAAAATAATCGGATTATTACGGGTACGATATTAAAGTAAAGCAAAAAAGTTAAAACGGTAAAGGGTAATTTTGCCGAAAGTAAAAAGGCTAAAAGTTCCGATACCCTTTCGTTATTTATGCGCATTATTTTTATTATTTAATTAATTAACGGGTTATACTTCCGAAATTAAGGTAATTCGAAAATAATATTAGAACCGTTTAAGAGCTATCGGTAAAAGGTAAGGTTTTCCGTAACGGCACTTATACAGAATTATACCAAATAAGCCGTTATAATTAAATTAATTATGGTTTTATTTATTAATTTACGTTAGCGAAGATAAAAAAATACGTAATAAAGGATATTATTTTAGTACGCAGAATTACTATTAATAAATCTTATAGGCAAATATTTGCAATTTATTATGGACCGTACCGGTAATGCTGCGCCGTCATTAAATTATAAGTAAAACGAAACAGAAAAAAATATATTCAAACTTATAAAACGTATATATAAATTTAATTTATTATTATTTTAATAACTTAATAAGTGTTTTTAATTATAATTTGTTCTAAAAATTAGGTATTTTTTTATTACGTTATATTAATATTTTATTACGACGTTATAACCGTTATTTTAATCGTTATATATTGCGGGTACCGGTTAAAATATATAAAAATATAATGATTTTTTAATATATATAAAAATTTAATTTATATTAGTATTATTTTTCCTTTTTAGTTAAAAAAAGGCCGAACCCGGTATATTTAATTATTATTATATTTAATTATATAGGTTTGGGCCCGGGAGATACCGAGACGTTTGGCGAACGTTACGATATTGTTTTATTAGCAGTTTGGTTTTTAGCTATACGTTTACCGAAAGTCCGATTTATTATATTATTAAAACGGTTTTTAAAAAGCCATATTTACCTTTGATTATTTTTATGGACAAGGTATTATATTTCCGGAACGAGAATTTTTTAAAATGCCTCGTTAATTTTTTGTTATAATGCAATAACGCGTAAAGCTGGCGGTTACCGGCTTTAATCGGCTAGGTATATAAAGTTGCCGATAAAATCGGCAAAATATTATTAAGCTTTATTTTAAGCATTAAAAGTCCTTATAAGTTTAGGTTAATGTATTAATAATAATATAAATTAATTTTAAAAATAAAAATATATCGTTTATATCCTTTGATTTTTACGGTTATGTTTGGGGGTTCGTAAATTATGTTACTATATTATCGACCTTATTTTATATACGCGAATAGATATTATCTTAAAGCCGTTAAGTTATATATATAATACGGTTTACAGCCGAAAAGTAAGTATTTAGATTAATCATAAATTTTAAACGTATTAGGAAATACTAATTAATATATTTTTCTTAGCAGATTATTAAATCTTTAATTCGCCTTTAAATATAAGCGGTTTTGACTCGTAAAAACGGTAATTATTTATCATCCTGAAAAAGGTATAATATATATCCGTTAAAGGTTAAGTAATACCAGGTTTTAAAGTTGTTTTAAATAATATGTTAACAGACGATATTAATATGCCCTTTATAACCGTAATTCGTTATACCGATTGTTTTACGGTAATTAGGTATTTCTGTAAGTAAGAATTTTTAAAGGCAGATTATTTCGTTTATCGTAATAATTATTTTACGATTACGAAATATTTATAAAATTAATTTCGTTCGGTTATAATTTGGTCCGTAATAATTAGGCGGCTGTAAAACCGACAGTTTTTATATAATAACTATTTAGCTATTCGTACCGATTACTTTACGTTCGTAAGTTATTCCTTAATTTAAATATTTTGTATTTTAGACGTTAATAAAACTTTTTAAAATTTATCATAATATCCTTAAATATTTTTTAAAAGTATTCGTATTATTCGAAAAAACGCCTTAATAACGTAAAATTGTAGGTAAGCCGTATTATGGCAATAATTAAGTAAAGGAAATCCTAAAAAATATTTCGAAGTTCGTAAATCGAAAAAATAGCATTACGTTATTACTTTGTCTATGTTTAAAGGCGGGCATATTAATACCCGTATTACCCTTTTTAGGAATTGGGAGATCTAGGGATAATATGGCGAGATGGCGACGTAATAATGGCGGACCTGGGGCGTAATATAAGCGGTATTATAATGAGGCTATATAAACTGCTATAAAGTTTTTTTTTAAAAGCACAACAAACTGTTATAACGCCGTACGTCTCTTAAGTTTTTGGAAGGTATTCTGTTATTGTACGAGGAAGAAAGAAGAAAGCGATTTAACAAACGTGTAACGCTTACGTATATATAGCGAAACGGCGGCTTTAATAAGCCGCTTTGCTAACGCCGTAACAAAAAATATAATTTTCTAGAACTTAAATAAATTATTAAATAAATAATTAAGAACTGCTCTGTTTATAATAAAATTAAAACAATACGATATAAACTTTATAGGCCGTTATAACATACAAATCTTTCAGATAAAGCATAAAATATTATTATTTGAGATTTTATTATTAGTTTACTCCTATTTAAAAACCCCGTTACAGAAGTTTAATACGATAAAATATGGGTTATAATCAATAAACTTATTAAATATAAATATTTCCAACCTTTTAAAGAAACTATAACGGTAAAATAATTAATATATTCCTTTATTCGATATTATCTTAATAAATACTGAATATCAGAAAAGTTTATTATAAATAAAAACAAATAATTTATTGACAAATTTGGCATTAATGTTTTTAAACAAATTAATACCAAACTTATATTTTTATAGCATATTATCGATAAACAAATAAACAAACAAAACAATTAAATGAAAATAAAAGAATAATATTTCAAAATTTACGTTAATTATCAATAAAATAATTACGTAAAACCTTCTTTATTAATATAAATAACATATAACATTTTTGTTAACGAAAATATAAGTATTTCGTCGTATACCACTATATATAAATATAAAACCAAGATTTAACGGTTAAAATAATTATTATATAAAGTCCCCAAAATCACCACGATAATACCAAAAGCCAAGATTTTAATAACTAAAATTAAATCAAACCCGGTCCGTTTGCAAAAAAAAGTTACAATTTCTACAGCAAAAAATAGCCCAGTATTATAATAAAAAAACTAAAGGACCAGTTTTGTCCAAAGAAAATAAAATCTATTTATTATGCCAAAAATAAAACGTAACCTTAAATATTTCTCAGATTAAAACGAAAAAAAAACCCAATAATAAGCTTAATTTTAAAAAGCTTAATTTACTTAACGTTAACGAAATTATTTCCAAAATTAATTACCGATTATCACTACGAAAAGAATATAAAAATATGTTTTATTTTTTACGTTTTTTCAGTTAAACTAATACTTAAAAACGCCTTATTAAAAATTAACTTAAAAATTAAAATAAACGACGATAAATATAAAATCGAAAAAATACTAAATTTTACAATAAATAAAAGAAATTTTAAAATTTAATTCAAAAGAGTTATTTATATAAAAATAAATAAAATTTATTTAAGCACCTAACAAATGTAAAAGACCTAATTAAAACATTTTACCGCCAGAATTCTAACCGACCGTTTTTAACGCAACTAATATTATAGGCAATAACAGTCCCCTATTTAAATCCAGGCTTATGGCGTTTTAGTCGAAAAAAATAAACGTTTTCGTTAATACGTTTATCTCAAAAACAAGCTGCGTTTATTCGGCTTTTATACATCGCTACTTCTTTTTAACTTTTTTTTATTTTTTAATTAATTTAATCTACAACCCTTTTTTAAAATAATTACGACTTTTTTTAAACTTTCTGCTAATAACATAAACGTTTTATCCGGTTAACGAACTTTTTTATCCGCTTTTCCGCCGCTTCCTAATGCACGACTAGGGTATCCTTTATCTTCCGTTACTTTTTCTTAGGCGATTATATATTTTACTTAATTTCGTAAATAAATTTATAATTAAAACGTTATAAGTTAAACTTTGGCGACGGGTACAGCAATTATAATTCCAAATATTCAAAAAGAAAAAATAATTAGTTTCGTTAAAAGGAATATAATTGGAATAAGAAAAAGTCTTAATACCAAACTTTTAAATCGAATTAATTCGAAGGTTACGGAAATTGCGTTAATTTCAGCGAAATTTTCTTTTTTCTTTTTAAATTCGTATTACGGCCTGGTTAGATGCGGCCTTTAGAAATAGTCATAACAGGGATTTAAGACCCTGAGTAAGTCAATTACGTAATAGTTCAATAAGATCTATCGTAAAGTTTTTAAAACCTGGCTCGACAAGATTTATCGTAAAACCTTTAAAGCCAGGTTCGACAGAATTTATTGTAAAACCTTTAAAGCTAGGTTCGGCTTACCGGATAAAACCAATATATAAATATATTTATTTCCATGATTTAAATAATACCAATTTGCATTAATTAATTATATTTTAATTATTTATAATATCCGTAAATTGAACGTAATTAAGTTAGTTCATAATTATTTAAATAATACGATATTTTTATTAATATGAATCTTTAAGTTTAGGTTTAATAATTAATTAATTAATTTAACCATTATACGTTATAAATTATTATTTTATACTATCGTTAAAATCACATAATATTTAATACAATTAGAATATTAATTACTAAATAAAATATAACAGATTAGTATTTTCAAGTTCGAATCCAAACATTAAAAAAAGGTTTAATAACCCATAGCACAGGTTAAAGCTGCATTATTGTCGGCAATTATTAGCATAAAAATAAAACCCCAAAACCGGAGTCTTATGATAAAAAAAAAGCAATCTTTAAACGTTTTTTTATTGAAATACGAATATATTTTCGTGTCTTCCTTTTTATTAAATTAAAAAAATCAAATTCTTATTATAAAAATATATTTAACTGGAAATACGACTAATTAGTTCGAATTTATTATAAACATTTACCTGGAAAATATTTTCGAATGCAGCAAAATTTATTAATAAAATATTTTCTTTATATATTAATTTCGAAAACAAAATTCGAAATAGTTTCTGAAATTCGAATAAAAAACAATTAGCAGGTTTAAAGATTTGGCATTTAAAATAAAAAAATAATTTTTAAATATTTTGCTATTAAAACCGGATAAAGAAATAACGAAACCAATACCTTAATTAATATATTTTATAAGAGTTTTAAACATTATGTTGAGGACGAAATTCTGAAAATCGAATAACAAGTTGTTTTCGATAAATATATGGTAAAAATAATTAAAATTGACAATTAATAATTTGAAAAACGATAGGAAAAGAAAACAATAATATATCCCGCGGTCCGGTTATACCAAATATAATTAAGGAAAAAACGCGACGCGTTTTTAACTTTATATAGTACGCAGCCAGGATATATGGAATTAGGAATTATTTAAAAAAATTGAAATTAAGTTAAATCCTATAATTTCAATAAAATGGGATATAAGGCCTTATAATACAAGAAACTCCAGAGGTTACGACGAACAAAGCCTTAAATTCCTGTATTTAAAGGATAACCCAGAATTAATAAAAATAATTGCAAATTTAGCAAAATTCGACGATGAGAAAAAATAATACTATTCCGCTAAGATTGTGAAAAAATTATACGAAAAATAAAGAAACTAATTTAAAACGTTTTACGAAAATAAGGAAAAGCCTTCTAAAGATAATTACAGAAATATTAAGAATAAATGGAAGCTATTTATTCTGTAAACCCCGACAGATACGGGAAAATACATACTATTTATTGCGTTAAAATAGAATGCTCAATATATAATAACTAGAAAAAGTTTATTTATTAACGTATTATACATATATATAAAGAAAGCTTAAATTTCTTTAATAAAACCGGAAAAAATAAAATAAACATATAATAATGTTAATATTTTCGAACGATTGACTTTTAAAATAAAACCGATAAAAAAGCGACCTTATAAAATTAATTAAAAAGAAAATAATATTTATAAGAAACCCATTTTTTGAACGATTAATATAATTACTAAACAGCAGAAAGACTAAGCTAACGAACGGTAAAAAAGTTTTATTAACGGATTATTACGAATTGTTATTTTTAACTAGCTTTTATCACAAATCTTTTTAAAAAGAAAAGTTATTAAAGAAAAACTTTAACAGGTTATTCGGAAACTATAAAAAGATTATATATAACCAAATAAAACTTAATCCAAAAAATAGTAAAATAAGTTACTAAGTAAAACGAAAGGTTTTAATAAAATTAAGAACAATTATTTTAACTCGAAACCTAGATACGACGACGAAAATAACAGATAAAATAACTAAGTATATTTTAAAAACAAACGCAAATATGATATAACAGGTTCGAAAGTTTTTTTTTAAAAAAAGCCACCTATAAAAAAGCAGTAAAATAACGAAACATAAAGGAAATAAAAAATATTTCTAAAAAAAAGTTTTATATACGATAGTAAATATTAAAAACAATATTATTACCTTATGACTACGACTAAAAACGAATTGATATATCGTAATAATAAGTTACGGAATATTAAAAAGTAATTCCATTTTATTAAAAATAATTAACCAACTTAAATTATTATAAAAATGCAAATTATACGTTTACGTTATGGAAAATACCGAAAACTAGGAATTCGCTTACGATAACGAAAAGACTACGTACGAAATTAATTACCTTATATTCTTTATCCAAAAAAATAAGTAATTAATTTCGATACTATTTCTTTAAGGAATTACGATATTATATTAGAAAAATTCTAAACGTATTAGTATAACATTTTTATCAATAGAAAAACTAGACCAGTAAAGTTCGTTTTACTTTTTATTAACGAAATAAAAAATAAAAAATTTTAATATATAATCAAAAATAACGACAAATATAGATATAAGATTACGACAAACACCTTGTTACCTATAGGAACAAAATATACAAAAACGGGTATTATAAACGAATATAACGTATTATCGCCATTATTAAAGCGTAACTTAAATAAATAAATAATAATTTATAATACTAACACGCAAAGCCAGAAAATCTAATTAACGTATTACCGGAATACCCTAGATATAAGCGCTTATTTCGGAAAAGGTTCGAAACGAAACTACTAGAATATAACCAATCAAATTATGAAATTATTTTTAAGGAAAACATTTTAACCGAGTTTTACGTTATTTATAAGCTTAACGAAATAAAATTATAAGCATTCCGAAAATACTTATCAAATAAATTAAAAAGGTTATATACAACAATTAAAATTACACGTAAAATACTGAATGTTTTTCGTATTTAAAAAAGCGGAAAATTACGATTTATTATTGATTATCGACAATCAAACGATATTATTATTGAAAACCGCATATTATTACTTTTATTTAGTAAAATAAAGAATCGCGTTTATAAAGCATAATAGTTAAGAGCTTTTAATTTTAGAAATAAATATACATTTATCCGAATTTTTAAACAATTTATAAATAAAAAACGGCCTTTAAAACAAAATATAAATTATACGAATACCTAATTATACCTTTCGGACTTATTAACGTACTAGCAATTTTTGACGAATAATAAATTATATGTTGCGAAAATATTTAAATATTTTCGTTATTAATCACTTTAACAATATCCTTATTTATTTAAGAATCGAAAGATTATACGAACAATATATATATAAGGTTTTATAAATACTGCAAAAAGCTAACCTTTTAATTAACGCAAAAAAGAATTAATTCTATATATAAACAATGGAATACCTAAGTTATATCATTATCCCAGGACATATTAAAATGGATTTTAAAAAAATCGCTGCAATACGAGATTAAGCAAAACCTTTCATAATTAAAAAAATCCAGGCATTCTTTGAATTCGCCAGCTATTATCGAAAATTTATTCGAAACTTTAGCCGGATAACAATACTAATACCGAAATTAATCAAAAAAGAAAAAAGAATTATATAAACGCCGAAAACGGAAAAAGCCTTTTAATGGATTAAGGAAGTAATTATTAACGAGCTAGTACTAATTATAGACAATTTTAAATAATTAATAAAGTTAAAAACCAATATTTCGAATTACGTTTTAAACGTAATTATCGGAGACTAAAATAATTAAGGTAAATTATATCTTATTACTTTTTTTATAAATTAAAAAAACAGAATTTCGTTACGCTATTCTAAATAAGGAATTTATGGTTATTATAATAATATTCCGCAAATTTAAATATATTTTAAAAGTAACATTAATTAGGTTAAGGTTTATACGAATTATTAAAATCTTACCCGTTTTATTACGACCAAAAAACTTATAATACGATAATTACATTACGTTAAAAATTAGCAGGATATAATTTCGTTATAATTTACAAAAAGGGCTTAGAAAATGGCAAAACTAATGTTTTTAACAAACGATCTAATTTCGAAAAAATGTTAATCAAAATTAGTTGTATTATTTTTAATATTACCCTAGAAAAATACATATACTTACACCAAATAATAACTATCCGGGCAGCATTCTTTAATATATACCGGTAAATTAAAACATATAATAACAGCCTTTCAAAAAATAAAAAAATAAACAGAATATAGCTTTTAATAAAATATAAGAAAAACTTAATACAAGAAATATATAAATATTAATTACATAAATATCTAGGGATTCACAAAATTCTAAAACCCGTCAAATAAATATATTATTTTCTTAAAATAAAAAACGTAATTTAAAAATATTATACAATAATAAGACGTTTGCGCAAAAATGAAATTACGACAATATAAACCATACGAAAAATTACAACCTTTATTAGTTATAAAACGATTATAAAATTCGATTATTATGGATTTTATTACGAAACCGTTTTCATCAAAAAAACCTAATAACGGACGTATATTACGAAAATATTTTTATAATCGTAAGTCTATTTATAAAGTTTTTTTTATTTTTTATTTTATAACAAAAATATAAACGCCTAACAAAAATTTTTTGAAAAGTACTTTTAACGTATACGGATTGCCAAACGAAATCGTTTCGGATGAAGATATTATATTCGCTTTAAAACTTTGGCAAAATTTAATAATGTATATAAACTTTAATTATAAATTATTTATAATATTTCGATTATAGGTTGATGAGTCAATAAAACAATAAAGTTAAATATTAAAAACGTACTTACGATATTATATTAATTGCGAACACAATTACGGAGTTAAAAAAATATTTACTGCGAAATTAGTTTATAACATTAAGTATTACGATAATATTAAAATTATTCTAATAATTGCTAATTTTAGATTTACATCGAAAAGCTACAAAAAACATACGCAAATAAAAACTTATTAATATTACGGCCATTTTTATATTAAAATAACTTAAATATTTTGTATCAGTTTTTTCAAATTATGCGTTTTTATTTTTTCTTAATTTTTAATATTATTCCTATTATTATTATAATTATTACCATAACACTAATAAGAATCATACCAATAATAATAATAATAATAATAATAATAATAATAATAATAATAATAATAATAATAATAATAATAATAATAATAATAATAATAATAATAATA
>QJNS01000335.1:0-68733 GCA_004154925.1 Monosporascus cannonballus | reverse complement strand
GGGCGGGCGGCGCAAAGGAAGAGCTGGTCGAGTCTTTCCGTGATAAAAAAAAAAGAAATAAAGAGAGAGGATGATTTATTATTATTATTATTATTAGAATTACTGCGAGTAAGTACGTATAGTCGTTTATTCCTGCGCCTGGTCTCCGTCGGGGAAAGGGTCAACGGGGGTGGACGGGGGCCCGACAATGGGGAGGGGGCAACTTGTGAAACGGAAGAAGGTGATAATGGACGGTGAACCAACGAGATTTCGCATTGAAGTAAGAGCCCCCCCGGGTGGTGACTGGTGACATATTGACCCGTATTGCTCTCTTGTTTCGAAGGAACTCCGCTTCTTTACGAGCTTACCATACCAGCGCCAAGTACCCATCTATTAGACTAGGCTTGTTGCTAGTGCCCAACTGTTTGAGGTAAGTGTGGAGTAACTCGAACTCGAACTCTAACGTAACTTTACATAGTAAACAACCCTCACCGGGGTATTCTTTGATATTATTACTTACGCATGTCAGCAACAAAGGAGGGCACAATCGTCAACCCTTGCACCGCCATTGCCATCGAAGCATCCCACCGATGTCAAGGGAATCGATCCATCGCATATTTATTACATCAAGTTATGCACTTGAACTTGTCCTTATTGTTTGCCTGCTCGGTAGGTAATGATTGGCGCCGATGAGGCTGCCCTTGTAGATCATTGTAGATCACATACCAAGTACTTCGCAGCTATCCCAAGCAATTTCTAAACTCTAGCCACGAATGGCAGAGAACAAATCAAGAATCTTCCATCTACATGTCAGACGATTTTTTCGGTCTTCGGCTTTTGGGGGAGCAAGCGCCAGTTCCAGGCATTTTATCTCACTAGCCGCGGAGCTACCACGCATGCAGGTAGCTTGAGAGCCTCAGCGCCACTATTGGGAAGCCAACCATGGATATTTCAGCGCTACCGTGAACCATCACGATTTGGTCCTTCAATATTGCGGTGAATTATCCCCATTCATCTCTTAAAGGATGCGACACGACACAATGGTCCCCTCCACCCCAATCAGTCTGTGGGAAAGTCACCCCTTTACCTCATTAATTACCCGACAAGGCGTTTAACCATCATAGTTTAACCCTCCCCGGGAGTGGAAGCCAATGCTCCAAGTGCAGAACTTCGATCCGCCAAGAAAAAGTGATGTGATGGCGAGCTTCTGCATGATCACATACAATTAACCGTTATCCAATAAACTCGAGCTTAGTGGACGAGCATTGAGCTAGCTAATAATAAGTTAGATCGATCGGACTAGCGTCGCGGGTGATACGAGAAGACGCGACCGTGTCAAACTGAATCGGTACTCGGCGTTCCGAGCATTCCATGCTTCAGACTTGCCAAGGGGTAGTGCTTCTGACGTGCTCGTCGGCTGTGCTTAGTCGTCAGAGGAGCGGCCAAAGCACCAATGGCCAACAAGTGTTGATTCGGCTGTTATATACCAAAGAGAGAGACACGGTCCACCAACTGAGCGAGTGGCTTGAAGCTGGGCATGTTGCAGTATCATGAGGCCGTATCAACTTGCCCATCATCACGATCACGCCTTGGGAGGAAGGGGGCGCAGCGGCGAAGATAAGCGCTTACGTCGTACTTTAGCACGTTTCAGGGATACCGCTCAACCTGTATGTATGTCTTCTCGGTTGACACCCGAAAGGGATAAGAATAAAACCCTTGCGCGATCCAACAATAGAAATGAAAGATCTCCTGGTTGTGGCGGTCCGGTCCCGTGGAACTTGACCCATGAACGACCAGCCCTATACGTAAGTAAAAACCCCCCCCCTCCTCCCAAGCGTCAGCGCCAGGAACGACTGCAAGAAATATGTGTCGGTTCGCAAAAGTCAACCCCGCCGGTAGTGTCAATATAAACTCTGTATATGCAAGTGGTGATCATATTGGAAGTTGGCATATCGACTAGAAGGCGGGCTGAAACCATATTCTTCTCCAATCGCGGTGGAATGGGACCGGATTATATGGAGTTGTTTTGGTCGACCGCTCGCTCCCTTTGGCTCCCGTCTTTCTGGCATAAGCTAAGGCGTGTCAAGAGTGTCAGGACTCTCCAACTCAGGAACACGGGGAGGGGGGTGGTGTGACAAGGGTTCAGGGTTATTGATAAGATAAGGAACACCAACCCCACGGCCAATCGATGCTGCTGTTTATGCCCCGCTTCGTGGGTTGCGCTTCACAGCAGCAGAAGCCTAACTTGCCTGGTAAAACATTCCAATTTGCACCTCTGGGCTGAGCTGAATTTGTAGGTCAAAAATTCTTAAAAATAACAACCCCAAACCATCTCCATCGTATCAGCCAGTCACAACACTGGGAACAGGATAGCCATCTGCGGTCGTTGCCGTCTCTCGCTCGTAGCCCCATATAGAAGCCGTCTATTGTCTATTTTCATACTCGACTCCGCTTCTAACTATTCAGCTCGCCTGTTCTGGTCTTCATAATCCATACCTCGCGTCTTAGGATTCCTTCTTATATACCCACAGTCAAGTGCTTCGAAGGATCATTGTGCTCCTTGGGGCTGAATTGGTTGGTTATTGGCAAAGACAAACCCGGGAGCAACAAATCCCTCCGTCGCTCGCAGCTTCGGGCTTTGTTCGAGGCTGAACGGGCAGATCTACTACCACCTGGGCTGTTTGGTTACAAGTCCGGCAACCTCGCTGGTCACACAGACCTGTCACGAGTGAGCTGGATCGAATATCTCGCACACGCCAACTTGCCAGACTCCAGAGCTGCGTGTAGTACCCGGTCATTCCTGGGAGACCACGGACCAAATCGGGAAAAGGGAGATACATCCCGCATCAGCTGGCCATATCAAATTTGAGACACCATCGACACGATCGCGCAGTAAGAAAACCAGCTGACGTGAGGGGGGTCACACTCAGAACGATTTCCCCAGATTCTACCACCCATCTCAGCTAGGGGATCATCTACACCCGCTTATCTGGACTTCTCCCGAGTATCCTGGCTGCTATCCGCCGCGCACTTCTCGAGTCCACCTACTCCCGTCCTTGTCGTTCCTGTTACGTCGCTTCTGTCGCCAAGTTCTGTCCACTCAGCGGGCATTGCCATCTGCAACTTTCCCCCAAGTGTTCAACATCAAATTAACCTTCGACCAGTCACGGGCGAAGGCACGAAGGGATTGTGCAACTGCGCACCAATCAGATATAGCCCTCATCCGACGGTGCATCCTTGTTTGACCACTCAGAAACATGGTCTCCTTCAGTTGTGAGGTAATCATCGCCCCCGCGGCAAATGGGCATGAATTACTGCCCAAGGCCTGACATCACCCACACATGCGCCCATGCACACTACACTGATGAGACCCCGTCTCCGCGTCGACCCCAGCCCAATATCCATCCATACTCGCCCCGTCCGCACGACCTTCGCGCGTTGCGCCCACTGTTACCCCTTGGACCCTTCCACACCCTTCTTTCTGATCACCACACCCGCCAACTCGTCATTGATCAATCGTCATCCTCCCCGGCCCCCGTGCCCGTATTCTTGAGTGGCCGCTTTTTAACGACTGGCCCAACCGGCTCCTCTCCTTCCATCTCCTGATCTTTCACCCCTCCGCCCCTCCAACCGGATAGC
This sequence comes from Monosporascus cannonballus, assembly GCA_004154925.1. Classification (NCBI taxonomy): domain Eukaryota; kingdom Fungi; phylum Ascomycota; class Sordariomycetes; order Xylariales; genus Monosporascus; species Monosporascus cannonballus. The sequence goes on along the minus strand of QJNS01000335.1, from coordinate 65,115 downwards.
ACGTACACCTCAGCAGCTCGTTGTATTCATATACCTCGTCGCTTATCTTAAATGTCATTCTGTGACCAAGTAGTTCTAACCTTCGTCCAATTATTCGCAGGGATGCGGTGATGTTTTAACCAAGAAGAAACTCGACCCACACCGAAACCGCTGTCGGGGCGCGACCTTCACCTGTATCGATTGTATGGTCCACTTCCCAGGGACGGAGTATCGAACACACACCGTAAGTTAAGATGCTCGTGTCCATGTGGCATTGCGCTGACGTGGTCTGCTAGAGCTGTATGACCGAAGAGCAGAAGTACCAGGGCTCCACGTACAAACCAAAGAAGCAGAAGCCGAACGGCGGAGAGACTACGACGAGCTCGAATAACATGGCGCACCACGCGTACGTCGAGGATGTTACCGAAGAGTACGAGGCATATCGAGATTATGAGATCCGCGAATCTGACGGAGACGATGACAGATCGACAACCCGGCTACCGGAGGCCCCTACGCCGCCACCCGCTACTGCTGCCGATGCCCACGTGAATGTTTTCGACTTCTTGGTCGATGCTACGCCAACAGCCTCAACCATCAACTTGCAACAGACCCGCAACCTTGTGCCGGAACCTACGCACACGCGCCAACTTGTGAGATTCGACCAAGGCCAGAGCGGGGATGTTGATCCGACCGGATATATGGTGCACGATGGGCGCATGGTCCAGTACGGCGATGGTCCCGTTACATCGGCGCCATATGAGACACCTGTGCCCAAGACTGAGCGGAGGAAGAGCAAGGACAGCGAGGCGAAAAAGAACAAGAAGCGCAAACAATTACACATCGAGACGCCCGGCCCGATGGCGTTTGAGGGGCCAAGCGATCAAGTCATGGCGGACGCGCCGCCGGTTCTACACTCGGGGTTGACGGGTGGTCTCAAGAGCCTCATGCGCCCGTCACAGTTTCCGCCCTCGCCGGATTACTCCGGGGGGGATGCTAGGGGGAACTCGCCAATCGCCCCCAGTCCGCTCAAGAAGTCGAAGCATGCCAAGGGAGCCAAGGCCAGTCGGCCAGAGAGTTCTGGCTTCAGGGCGCTTATGTCGGGCACGTCCAAGACGAAGGTTTCGAAGAAGAGGAAGCACTCGTCCGAGACAAAGGAGAAGAAGAAAAAGCATCATCATCGCTCCGACGGAGAGAAGGCACGAAAGCTCATCGAGTATCGTGCGCCTTCCGGCGATGCCAAAGCCCAGGAGTCTGGTCAGATGATCGTCTACCGGCCGAGGTCCGATCTGTTCCTGAGCCTGTGCGATAAAGGGCCGGAAAGCGAACGGGGGTGCAGCGTAAATAGAGCGCTCAAGAAATACCACCGCGAGAGGAGCGAAGCCGGCACGAGTCTCGGCAAAGCAAAGGAAGAGAAGGAACTCTGGAAATCATTGCGCATGCGCCGGAATGAGCGCGGTGAGATTGTTCTCTTCACCCTCGAGGAGGAAGAGCAGGAGGAGCAGGAGGAATAAAACGCCAATCAACCAGTATTTACAGGCCGGCAAGAAACCCGGAGCTGGCATATTTTGCTGGCATGGCTCCCACGGGGAGTTCATCGACGCATTGCATTACGAACCTTCAATTGCAGGATTGTACGGATACGTGAATAGGGGGGCGGGCCTGCGGAGTTCTTTATGGCGGTTGATTTGGTCAAATGGGAACAATGATACCTTGGGTCGCTGGCAACGGAAATTAGAAGAGTGGAAAGGGAAGGGCATTTGACACCTACCGCGGGATGGTACGGTTGCGTACTGGAACCCTTCTTGCTCCCGAGGCTGGACTCGGGAGCCCTTGCACGGAGCAAAACAGGAAGGCGTACTTTCGGTTTAGCCTCCTTGGATGTTGACGAGCCGGAAGGGAGTTTGGTCCTACTTCTCACATTTCTCTTCGTCATTCTTGTCTGATTTGAGGATTTGCGCTCGACTGCATTCGTTGCGGCTGACAGCCAGGCGACGAGCGCTGTGGCTGTTCGGATCTCCTTTTATTTTCAAGTGCCATTTCAGCCTGTATTGACGCCACATCGCGGGTTGCGACTTGGGTTGTCTTCTCGATCTTGTTTCGACCCCTATTAATTAATCCTGTACTATGTCTCTACTGTATAGAGTAGTAATATGCTGGAGGAAGCTCTGCTTGTCGATGGGCAATCGGAAAACCTGTGGTCGTGTACTACTTGACTTGCATGCTAGAATCAAAACAGTCTAGGTACCCTATATTACATGTTCTATTGTGAAGATATCCTTGGCGCACCACATCTGTCTCACTTCGCACGTCTAGCTAGTAATGCGGTGTTCCCTGCTGCCAGTTCCGCAGTGGGATGTGCATATATATATATATATATATATATATTAATCCGCATCTTTCGCGATGCCTTTCAGTCTTCACGTCGAGGACGTACATATTAGTCTCGTCCACCACCCAATACGCCCACGGACTGTAGTGTCCGCTGAAAATTGGCGCCAGGGGGGGTTCCCTTCTACGTCGTCCCACCGTCATGTGGGATCATGCTCGCTACCTGTAATATGCACCATAACTCCTCCGGTCTCGTAGCTCGTAATAAGGTCGCCGCCAACATCAACATGCCTTGTCGCTCTTCATCGACCCGAATTGGGTCATCTCCGCTTCGGCTTCTAAACCGTGCGTGCGTGCGTGACCCGCTACCCAATGCAATGCGACGGACGCATCGCAGGTAGTGGATGAACGCTCCCGTACGATTCGCTCTGCTCCGTCCCTGCCCAATGCCGACACGTCCAAGTACGCGGTTATCACACAGAAACAGCGGCAGCGGAAGGGGGAGGAAGAGCAGCCCGCAGGGGCAGGATGTGCTGCGCCAGCGCCTCGCGCCGGCACAGGGGGCACTCGGGCTTCTCGCGCGCCCAGTCGCCGATGCACGGCCAGCAGAAGACGTGGCCGCACGGCGTCGCCGCCGGGTCCCTCAGCTCCTCGAGGCACAGCGTGCACTTGCGCTGCGCCGCGCCCCTGATCCACCGCATGGCGGCCCCCCCGCCGCCGGCGCCGAGGTCGTGGGCGGGCAGCGGCGCGGCGCGGCGCGGCGTGTGCGTCGCCCGGGCGAGGTGGTCAGTGGCCGAGGGGGACGGGGCCGTCGCGGCCGAGGCCGAGGCGGGAAGCAGGTTGGTGTTCGCGCTGTACGCGTTGTCGTCGAGCGACACGGACACGCCGAGGGAGGGCGGGGCGCCGCGCTGGCGGGCTTCCTGGCCGGAGTACGGGGACGGGGAAGGGGAGGGGGACGCGAAGGTGGCGAGCGTCTCGCGCACGTGCAGGTAGCCCTGCACCGCCATCTGCACGACGAGTAGCACACCGAGGACCTCGTAGCCCCCCTCGGCGCCGGCGCCGGTCCCGCCCCCCGACGCCGGCGCCCCCTTCCGCGCCGTCGTGAATATGTACCGCAGCCCCGCGACGCGCTTCGAGAGCTCGTAGTACGACCCCGTGAAGTAGAACAGCGCCAGGCTGAGCGCGTACACGGGCTCCGGCGACGTGAGCGTCGGCAGGTGCGCGAGGAGGTACGACTGGAACCTGTAGGACCAGGACTGCAGCGGGGATCTCTTCTTCTTCTTCTTCACCTCCTTCTTCTCGGCATGTTGCTGTTGCTGTTGCTGTTCTTGCCGCTCGAGCCGGCCCAGGTTCCGCTGCAGGCGCGCCCGGATCCCCGACCGCAGGGCCGGCAGGCCCCTGGACAGCAGGTACGGCACCACGATGCTGCCGGCTATGTAGGTCGCGCGGCGGGACAGCGCCGGGAGTCTGGCGGCGACGGAGTTCACCGCCGCCCCCGAAGCTTTCGCCGAGTCCGACGGGCGCCCTTCTTCTTCCTCCTCCTCCTCCTCCTCGACCTGCACCAGCCCGCAGTACTCCTCCCCCAGCGTCCGGTTCCCGACCAGCGTCGTCAGGCACAGGTACAGCAGGTCGGCGAGGGCGCACGACTCGGCGGCCCAGGCGTGCGCCGACCGCGCGCCCAGCAGCCGCCGGTGCAGCTCCGAGAGCTGGTTCGCGAGCACGCCCTGGAAGTACGCGTCCTTCTGGTGCGCGCGGATTATGTCGGGCGCGTGCGCGTAGGGGTACGGGGATGCTGCGGGCGCGGGTGTAAATGTGGACGAGGGCGCACTGGAGGTTGAGGTCGGGGTTATGGTTGTGGTTGTGGTCGCGGGATTAGACGATGAAGCTGGCGGTGCAGGCGGTGCGGGGGGTGTTGGTGGTGGTGGTGGTGGTGGTGGTTGTGAGGAATCGGTCGGCATTTTGAGATGGAGGAGGGAACGGATGGATGGATGGATTTCGGTCTGTACAATTAAAAGCAGCCGCGTCCGATCGTCAGGATCCGCCGTGTTACCGTTTTATCTTTTATTATTTTTATTTTTATTTTTATTTACAGTGGTATTGACGGAGGAGGAGTGAAGCTGGGGTTGTTGAATACGTAGAGCTGCAATGTATGTAAGGTCAAGCAAGAAGTTGATCATCCATTCATTTCAAATGAACCTCGGCCGTGGCATCTGAAGGTCTCCACCACCACAGCGCGTCTTTCCCTCTTTCCCCCCCCAAGACTGGGCTGAATTACCCGGCATCCATCCGTTCAGGAAGCTCAGGGGTACCGTGCGTTAGTTGGGGGCTACAGTAGCCACCTGGGCTGTATCTACCTGGTACTGTCTGTGTGTAGGTTGTATGTAGGTAGGTACCTACGTCGCCTGCCAATTAGTGGAATTCCGGATCTCTAGGGGGGGCGGGGGCCAGGGGGGGAAGGGGGGGCCGGGGAGTGTGCGTGACGTCGATCCCGGCTCCGTTTTCGAAACAATTTGGCCAAATTGCTCGCTCCATCATCTCTCAAACAAAGTGTCGCTTTAAGGTTACAATTCGACAACGCATAACTTCCTCTTCCTCGCCCCGTCGTTCGTTACCATTAACATATACAAGAGGCTTCAATGCCTATTTCAATAGCAGACCTCGAGAGCAATGGACGGTGACCCGGCCGTCGAGCCGGGGCTTGACTCCTTCAGCTTGACGTTTCCCCTGCCGTATCGCGTGGCCTTCATAGTCGTTCTCGGTACGTCGCTTGTCGTCGTCGTCGCATACTCGCAAGAACCCCCTACGAAAGCAAGCCTTGATTGACTGACCCGACGTCTGATATCTCTCCACAGCCGTCTGGGGATGGGGCGCTAACCTCCACTACCTGCACCTCCGCACGATCGACGTCCCGTCCCTGATCCGCTATCCCGGGCGCTCCTCGCCACACCACCCGACGCACCACCTCTCGACGTACCGCTTCGCGACCGTGCTCTCGGCCATATACGCCTTCTCGCTGTTAGTGTTCTGGGCGTTCACGCACCGCAGCCCGGCGCTCGTGCTGGCCTGGGACTGGCTGCCGCTGACCTACCTGGGCCTGCTGCTTGCGCTCCTCGCCGCGCCGCTCGGGGGAGGGCAGAACAATTACCTGTCGGGCTCGGGGCGGTCGCGGCTCCGGTCGACGCTGCGGCGCGTCGCCGTCGGCGGGCTCGCCGAGGCCAGGGATGGCAAGTTCGGCGACATCCTGCTGGCCGACGTGCTGACGAGCTACGCCAAGGTCCTGGCCGACCTCTTCGTGGCCGTCTGCATGTTCCTACGCTCCGAGTCTCGGGGGGTTTCCGCCTCGGCCACGGCCCGCCCCGACCGTGCCTGCGGCGGCGCCGTCGCCGTGCCCCTCATCCTCGCCGCGCCCTCCCTCATCCGCCTGCGCCAGTGCCTCATCGAGTACGCGCGCGTGCGCCGCGGGCCCATGTCCGCCGAGACGGGCTGGGGCGGCCAGCACCTGGCCAACGCGCTCAAGTACAGCACGGCGTTCCCCGTCATCGTGCTGGGCGCGCTGCTGCAGCGCGGCGGCGACGGCTCCTCCTACCACCGCGCCTGGGTCGTCGCCTGCGCCGTCAACTCGCTGTACAGCTTCTACTGGGACGTGGCCAAGGACTGGGACCTGACGCTGCTCGACGCCCGGCGCGGCGCGCGCGGCAACCAGGCCTTCGGGCTGCGCCGGCACCTGTGGCTCGGCCCGCCCGCGCTGTACTACGGTGTCGTGGCGCTCGACCTCGCGCTGCGGCACACGTGGGCGCTGAAGCTGAGCGCGCGCCTCGGGCCCCTCGCTGACCTCGAGGGCGGCCTCTTCCTCGTCCAGCTCCTCGAGGTCTTCCGCCGCTGGGTCTGGATCTTCTTCCGCGTCGAGACCGAGTGGGTCCGCGGCCAGGCCGCCCTGCCGAACCTCGGCGAGGACGATATCCTTCTGGGGGATTTCGAGGCGGGGGGGTTCCAGGGGAAGTATGAGGATGAGGATGATTAGGGACCCGGATCTTGGACATGGGATGAGGCCCGCGATAGGGAGGGCTGGCTGGTCTGTTAAGCGACGTCCGGTGGGAGCTAGACGATATGTTGCGTGCCTTAGATGAACGGATGGAAAGGGGGGCCGGGGAATACCCAGCCTTCGCGGCTTAATGGTAGAAGTACGGATGGATGGGTGGACGTTCCGGGACCTTGGCCGGCTGGTTTTGGCATATCGCTATATCATATGATTGGGCGTTTTTATTCCAACATAGACTTTAACGCATGTATGCACACATGTATCATCAGGGCTCCGGCTAGAAAGGAGCGACGGCTTTTGGATAATTTCCCCCCGAGCGGCGTTCAAAGGAAGATGTCTTCCAACGAGCAGCACACGGGGTTGGTATACTTGGAATTCAGGAGATGACTATAGAACAAGTGTCCCCATTTTGAGCCCTACCAGTGAAGTTCGTGACAAAACGCCCTTTCCAATTGCTCTCCGCGATGTAACACAACATACATGTATGTACAAGGAACGTCCGCCGCGCGCCGGCCAGTCAGACCCTTCTCTCTCAACGCCAGACGAGCCGCAGCGGCCAGGTAATCCACCGCCGCTTCCGGGTGTTGGGCTGCTTGAGCCTGTCGAGGCAGTACTCCGGGTGGTTGCGCGTGCCCTTCGAGCGGTCGCACTCGCAGCGGCAGCCGATGCCGCCGGGCTCCTCGGCCGTCCACCTGGGCTCCCGCTCCCCCCGCGCCAGCACCTCCGACCCCGGGAGCTGCGCCGCCTCGCCGGGCGCGTTCGCCGGGCACTGGTACAGGTGGTCGTGCCGGTAGCCTATGTCCTCGAAGTGGTGCACCTGTGCCGGGTCCGCGTACATGGCCACGGCGAGGGAGTGGACCGCCGCGTCGCCCCACTGTATCGCCAGAAGAGTCAGCAGGTGGGGGGGATGGTACCGGGCCGTTCTATAGGACTTAGGGGCCCGCGTTCTAAACGTCCGAGGGAAGAGGGGGAAGGAAGGCGGGGAAAGATGGGGATGGTAAGGGAAGAAGACTCACCCGCTCGAAATAGAACCCGGCCTTGCGGTCCAGGTAGTCGAAGAAGGCCTGGTACTCCCTGCCGCGGAAGAAGTCCATGTCGGCGATCTCGAAGTTGCTCCAGTAGTGGCAGAGGCTCCAGGCGTCGCCGCGGGCGTCGCGGTGGGCGAGGAGGCTCATGAGCCAGCCGCGCAGGGGCCAGGGGGCCCACGAGGCGGACACGGCGGCGCGCCAGAGGGCCGTGGGCCGCACGCCGCGCGCGTCCATCCAGTCGGCGGCCTCGCGGAACAGCGACGGGCACGAGTTCCCCAGCTCCCACAGCGCGATGGTGAACCCGTACACCTTGCCCCGCCGCTCCATCTCCACGAACGGGTCGTACGTCACCGCGCACAGGAACTCCACGTCCGGCTCCAGCCGCCAGTACCACTTGTACTTCTGCAGCGCCGGGAGCTGGTAGAACTTGCTGCGCGGGGGGGGAAAAAAGAAGAGAGCCGTTAGCAAGACGTTCCTCGTTTGTCGGTTATCTCCCGCAACAACGGCGGGCAGCCGAGCGGAACTCACCCCGAGTAAAACCGACACATATGATGGTACCCCTCCTGGCCGGCATGCTGCAAGCCGGTCTCGCCCTGCGCCCTGATGCTGCGCCTCGCGGCCTCGGGGTCGACCCAGTCGGGGAAGGACCAGACGTCGCGGGGGATGACCTCGAAGACGGCCTTGCCGCCGGCGGTCTCGTTGAGCTCGCGGACGAAGGCCGGGTCCCACTCCTCGTCGTTGAGGAAGACGATGGGGTAGCCGTACCAGGCGTTGAACTGGCGCTCGATGGAGCGCACCGTCGCCCTCGCCTGGCGCCGCTCCGAGTTGCGCGCCAGCATCACGAAGGCCGCGTTGGCCCGCGCCTGCGCCAGGTCCGGCTCCCGGCAACCCGGGGGGAAGAACGGCGCATCCTGCTCCGTCGCCGGCACCGGCACCGACCACGACGCCACGTGCAGCAGCACCTCGAGCATCCCCGCCGCCAGCACCGGCAGCACCGCCCAGAGCGGCACCCGCCGCCGCAGCGAGCGGAGGAGCCGGTGGAGCGGTATCATTCGTGCGGTTGGCTAGTCGATGACTCGCTCGGTTCTTTCTTCGGTTTTGGGTTTGTTTCCGGATGCGGGAGAGAGTGACCGGTGGCTTTGCCGGTCCCCCCCCTTTTTCTTTTCTTTTTTTTTTTTTCGTTCTAAATTTTTAGGTTGCTCTGTCCTACTATGCAAGACTCATGGTCTGTTTACCAAGAGACACAGGGGACGTCCTAGGTCGCCGGAGCAACATGAAAATGCGAAGAATTTCAAACAGAACTTGGCGTCGCAGTTTTGGCTGGCAAAAGGATACATAAAACCTTCGTCGTCTCTCTACAGACAGGGGAAATTTTGGACACCCGAGAAGAAAGGCCGGCCGCTTATTAACATATCAGAATCAGAGGGCATCACATGACGTACAGGTTCGCTGATCGTCTAAGTGACTGTCTAAGTTCTTCGTTCCACGGTGCTCCGTACGCTGCTGCTATCATACGGCAATCCCTGATTGTGGAACACCCCAAGCCCCGTGAATCTGGAACTGGGGAAAGCTTATCTGTGGCTTGGCAGGCTGAGGCGGGTCTAACCTAACAAAGCACAAGTTGTGGCTGAAATAACGTTTTTAACGTTGGATCCCTCGGTAGGCTTATCTGGCCTTCTTATCACCGTCCAGCTGGGAGTTCTCGGAGCCTCGGGGTCTTTTAGTGTCTCGAGTGCCACCTGCAACTCCGCATCGCCCAATACAACGAACCCGAGGTCCGGACCCCACAAAGCTGACGTCCATCTCGAGCCGAACTCAAGTTCAACCAACCTCCAAGCTGTGAATCAACATCCCACAAGTCTGATATATCCGCCCGCAATAAAATACTGCAGAAGCAACGGAACCACAATGGACTACGTCGAGCAGCGCATGCACCAAGAGGTCGCGAAGGCCCCGACCGAATAGTACGTCCACTTATCACACCTACCAACCTCGTCCCGGGCATCCCGGGCCCGGCCCCCCGCGAACCAGAGCGAACTAACAAGCATCCTTTGTTCCTCTTGTATTACAGCACGGGCCTCATTACGCCCCTGAACCTGATCCTCGTCGCCATCACGCTGTACACGACGTACTTGCTGTACAAGCCGTCGCCGCCCGCGTCGCCGCCGCGCGAGCCGCCCGCCGTCGTCTTCCGGACCTTCACGCCGCGCTCGCTGCTGCCGTACAACGGGACCGGCGGCATGCCCGTGTACCTGGCGGTGCGGGGCCGCGTCTTCGACGTCAGCGCCGGCCGCAACTTCTACGGCCCGGGGGGGCCCTACGAGAACTTCGCCGGCCGCGACGCCAGCCGCGGCCTCGCCCTGCACAGCTTCGACGAGGACGTCCTGACCAAGGACCTCGACGGGCCCCTCGACACCCTGAGCGACCTCGACGACGAGGCCATGGACAGCCTGCGCGGCTGGGAGGAGAGGTTCGACAGCAAGTACCTCGTCGTCGGCCGTCTGGTCGCCGAGGGCGAGGCGTGAAAGGAAAAGGGGGGCGGGGGCGGGAGTGGAGGGGGCTCGGTGGTGGTTTTAGCCGCTGACGGTGTGAGCGTGCGGATATGTTATATATTGAGCCGCCTCTTGTTCCGGAGCAGGCGGTGTGACTCCGCAGTACGTGGGGTTCCGTATACTATATATTTGGTTGGCTAGGCACCCCTGATGGAATCCAAGATCACGCAACTTCTATAGGGTGCCGGTCGAGTTTCTGGCGCACGATTTCCCCTCCACGGTTTCTCCGGATCAGCAACACTGTGTTGGTCTGCGTAATCAAGTCGGCTGCTTCTTCCCAAGGGAATATCATACCTAGAGAAGCAATAGCTTACTGAAAGAGAGTTCGGATTCATCGTTCTACAAGCACTGGGTATAGGACTGGAAAAACATGTTTCTCTAGTTGTTCATACAGACCTTCGGTCCTAACCGTGCTATAAGTCTCAACTCATCGATAGATATCAACCCTTCAGCACAGTGTGTAGCATGCAACTAGAGCGTAGCCCCCTATTTTGAACACGGCAAGTGTTCACATTAGGCTATGTTAACTATAGTCTCCCGAGTTCCATAGATTTCCGCCAAGGTCGAAGATAAAGTAGGAAGCATGCCACACTGCGTAAACCACCGGAATAATTGCTAGTAGGCGAAACATGCTTGGCCATGCAACGGGTGTAGTGTGAAGTCCATATAAAAAGCAAAAACCCGTAAATCAGATTGTCAACATATACGGCATTCTTTCGGCAGGAAATTCACATACTCAGCATATGCCAAGACGTCATATTCATCGAATATATTTTTCTCGTTTCGGCCTCGGGTTGGTTTACAAATTTGAAAACGTTTGTGCGTAAACAACCTGCCTAACTTAAACTACTGGATTTATAACCGGACAAGAAGAACTGTCAGCTAGCCTGGTGGGCGTTAGTACATCAAATACGCAAAGGCTACCCTTTAATCGGAACATATATATTCCGGTATTAAAATATAACAAAAATCATACGTATTGCGAAAACGTACGTGTTACGACCTTGTCCACCGTAACAGCTCCAAGCGTATATACAGCTGTAAGCACCAGGATGATTGCCACAATTGCGATCATTTCTTGCCTTATCGTGATCAGGACCCCATTTTGGAGGTTGTGGCTGCGCCTGCAGCGTAGCAGCCGTAGCCACAGCTATAGCTTCTGATTAAGAAGTAACTGTTAAGGATTTAATGTATTAACTAAACTCCTTTAAAAATTTTATTTATAAAAACAACAAAATTTTCAAAATAATACTTGATATTGGGTTATGATTTTTCGGGCCCGTTTTATATATTTTTGTATAAATCTTTGAGGAATTATTAAATGGAATTTGATAAGTATAGTTTAAATTTAAAGTTACCCAAGTATTTATTATGAAAAATTAATATAAAATTGAAAATTCTATTCTCTTATATACGTTTATTCTTAATTAAGATCAAATTAGTATTATCAATTCGAAAGAATTATTGAAAATTTCCTTTAATATATATTATAATACTTTACCTTATTACTGTTGATATAATATTAATATATAAAACTTAAAATCGTTAATAATCAGGCCAGAAATATATTTTTTTTAAAAAAAATTGATTAAATACGGATAATATATTCCAAAATCTAAAATAAATATTTTATATTTTAAAATATTTATTTTTATTTAATACTTTTACTAATATAAACGTAATTAACCCATATATTAACGTTATGTACATGGCCGATAACTTTATAAAATTTGGCGCTATTAATTTATTTATTCTATATTAGGCGTTATATTTAATGGATAATATGTTATTTTACGAAAGAAAATTAATATAATATATAATTTAGTTGTCGAGAATTTTAATATTTTTTTCGTTATTAAAATAAGCTGTAAGAAAATTTTAATTATGTTAAGCTTTTTTTAATAACTTACCTAATTATTATTAAAATCGCATTATTAATTAAAATAGCAAAACAATAACAAATATATATATTAATAATTTTGAGTTTCCTTTATATCATAATATATATAAATGTGAAAAAGCTTAATCTAGAAATATTTACCCGTATAATTATCGAATAATATAATTATATTATTTTGAATCCTAAATATGTATTAAATAATTAATTCTAGGTAATTATATTAAATCTTATTTACGAACGACGATATAATCTGGTTATTATTAACGAAATATTTTTATTATCGTAATAAAAAACTTCCGGCCTAAATATGTTAATATTCGTAACCTATCTTTTGTTTTCCTTAGTTACATATATTAATTTGTATATACATTAACTCTTAAGAATTTAATTAATAAAGAAATCGCGAAATATAACTTTTGTTATCAAATCGAGGATTTAACTAAATATAATAATAAGGCGAAAACTCAGCGTTTTAATATTAATTATTTCGAAATCGATTTTGTTATTTTTCTTGTGTTTGAAAGTTAACGTTCGACTTAGCTATATTTAAATTTGCTAATAATTAATATTTTTATATATAATATAATAATATATATTATATGAATAAATATACTATTCATATTTCTAATAATGCGAAAATAATAAATATTTTCAATTATTTTATTACAATTACGATAAACTAAAAATATTTATCGAAAATTGCAATAAGAAATTATTAAATTTAATAATTTTAAAATATCTTATGGAAATTATATTTGCGCATATAATAATTTAAAATTACTTAGTTTTATATTCGTATTATAATATTTATTATCGTTTTTAAATTAAGTATAAATATTCTCTATATTAATTATGTAATATATTAAAATATATCGCAAACTTCTTCAATTCAAAACTTATAATAGCGATTTAATTAAACAGTTCATTATTATAAACGATTAAATATAATTAATTATAAATGTATTATATTTTTTATATTTTGGCAAAAGTTTAATGAATATAAAATTAAGTTATTTATTGTTAAAACCTAAAAATAAAATAACGAAAAATATTTAACCGCGATAAATTACGAAATATATTACTTACAAAAAATAAAAATTATTATAAAAACCGACGCAACGATTTCGAATAAAAGAACGATGAGTAATTTATTACGAATAATTCTAATCAGGACGAAATAATATTTTAAATTTACTTTTAGTTTTCAGCTTGTTTACATATTATTCGTATTATTTGTAAGCTTTCGAAATGAAATAATTTAATTTGCAGAACCGGTGTTACGGCATAGAAGAACAAGAGTCTAGCCATTACACCACTTAAAAGTAGGACGTTGTCAGCTCGAGTACTGACCGTCTTGTTCTGTTCTATATATCTACGAGGTGTCACTTAGTACTGTGACAATCGGACAAAGTAAAGTTTTAATAATACACGTTATTTTAGAGCAAATATATATAGAGAACGATTTAAATATATTTAGAAAACGACATAATTATATTAAAAAAATACTGGTAATAATTGTATTCTAGTTAAATTTTATTATAATATATATACGTTTAATTTTCGTTATATATCTAATTTTTTAAATACGAAAATATTTACGTAAAAATAATTAAAAACTGGTTTTATAAAGGCGGTCGTTTAAGAAATAATAAGTTCTGGTATGAATAACGAACAAACGAATTTTTGTACACGGTTATTTTCTTTAGTAATAAAGAGGTAAAATAAATATTTATTTTTATTAAATTTAAACAGTTTTTATATAATAAATTTCCAAAAAAGTTAAACGAAATTAAAAATCCATATTTAATTTAAAATATAATCGATTAAAATAAAGCGATTCTTGAATTTAATTAATAATAATATTAAAATACTTTAAAAAGCCGTTTGTTGTTTTCGTTATATATAGCGTATAAAAAATTATATTTTCGATGTTATTTAAAAATAAGTAAGTTTCTATAAACGGCAATATTTGTTTAATTAGAAATAACGGTGTTATATAGTTATGCGGTAAACCGCTTTATATAAATTACGAATTATTATTATGTTATAAAGTTAATAAATATTAAAGCAAATTACAAAGCCGTTGTAAATTACGTTCGGTTTTAATTAAGGTATATTATATATAACCGTTGGGTTTAAACTCGTATTTAACAATTTAATAATAATTTTTATAATTTAAATATTAGACCAATATGTAATTTATACCTTTTTGTAACTCAAAGTGATAATTTCGATTATAGTAACGTTGATATTTATATGCGTAATTTACGACGTATTACGTAATTGTCATTCAAAATTGTTTTTTATTTTTTTTATTTATAATGTTAACGCTAAACTTAATAGTTCTTAATATTTTTAATTTTGTAGCCTTATTTTTCTTACCGTACTTATATTGACATAATTCGTTTATTTTTATATTATTACTAAAATCGCCAGCGTTACGAAAACGTAATACTTCGTCATTTAACGTTATAAATAATATATAATGAAAAACCGAAATAATAATTTTTATCAAATTTAAAGAATTAGATATTAAAGGTAAACGATATTTATTAGATACTAATAATAATAATAATAATAATAAATAAAAAATAAATACGATATTAAGTTAAAAATAAAAAAACGTAATCCCGCTGATTTTAACTAAAACAGATAACAAAAATCGTATTCGGTTTCGATATAGCGTTATAGTCGTGAAACATAATAATTATTAATATTTACGTAATGTTAATTAAAGTTATTAATATGTTATTACTTTATCAAGTTTATTATTTCATAAAATTTGAATTCATTAACTTATATTTAAGATATAAATTCTTTTTAATCTGGCTTAAATTTATATTATAATAAATGTATAATAAGTAGTTTTAATAAAGCAAATTAACTAATTCTCCTATGACATAACTTAAAATATAATCTATTACAGTTCTTAACAAAGTATTTTTATAATTTATGCTTTTTAAGCTATATTTTCGAATAATCCCTTTTTAAATTTATTTTCTGATTTTTGTTTTCGAATTTATTATATTAATTCCTAAAATATTTTTATATTTTTCAAATTTTAAAATACCTTAATCCGAGTCGAATAATAGAGATGAAAAATCGAGTATACGGATAAATAAACAATGTAGACAATGTTTTATTAATATTAAGAAAATTATTTTTGAATACGTATATAAATATTTCGATATCTGTTTTTCTTTAAATATTAATTTGGAACTTTGAAATGCCGGATATTCGGTTTTATCTTTTAAACCTAATAAATTACGTTATTACGTTCTGGCAAAAAACTTTTATAATTCTTATTTGTTTGGAAAAATAATTAATTTAAGATCTTAAATAGCTTGTTTCAGATTTAATAATTTATTCTGTTATATTCGTATTAAGAGTTTCGATAATTTATAGTTTTTCTCGTTTTTTAATTTTGTCGAAATTTCGTATAAATTATTTGTTTTTAGGTATTCCGAACTAGGACTTACCGGTTCCGTTTTTGGAAATATACGATATGAAAAAAAGTCAAAAATCGAATTCTTTTATTGTTACTTTTTTCTGTCGACTTATTTAAGCTTATAATTAACTGTTAAAAATTCTTTATCTTAAAATACTATATTTATATAATAATAATCGGATATACCAAATAATTATCAAAATTCTTAATATTCAATTTACATATACGA
Source organism: Monosporascus cannonballus (assembly GCA_004154925.1). Taxonomy (NCBI): domain Eukaryota; kingdom Fungi; phylum Ascomycota; class Sordariomycetes; order Xylariales; genus Monosporascus; species Monosporascus cannonballus. The sequence goes on along the minus strand of QJNS01000335.1, from coordinate 49,612 downwards.
TAATACTTAAAATTTTAATCTTTATATATCATTGTTTATTTTATATCGAAATTACACCTTTTTTGGTTTAGCATTATAAAAAACAACGTCCATATAATATACGCCATAAGATATATTATGGTTTTATTTTCTTAATCGAGATATAAAGATTATTATATTCTTAATATTATTTATATTATGCAAATTTTAATTAAATACAAATATTCGAAAATATTTAACGATTAGAATTATACGAATTAGTGAAGAATATACCTCGGTTAAATTTATAAAATTAAAAAGGCTTATTTTAGAATCATTAAAGTTTACTATTTAATATTTCGCATTTTTTATATCGTTAACTTTATTATTATATTTTATTATAAATAAGGACAAATAATGTTACGTATTATTTAGCAAGTTCTTTTAACCTTACTTTAACTATATATTAAAAATTATAAATATACGTAAATACGTTTTTTAATAAATTTATATAAATTATATATATATAATTAAAATCTTAGAATATTGATTTTAGTATTATTTCAATATCTTTATCGATAAAGTAGATATTATAAAAATATATAACGATAAACAAACTATATTTTTACGTATATGTTAATAAGATTCGTTTTTTTAAAAAAATACTATAATAATTATATATTATCAAATAATTGTTTAATTTATTAAAAGTTTATTTTGTTAACAAAGATAAACTTTAAAAAAACGGTATATATAAATCGAAATAAGGTACGAAAATTAAGACTATAATTAGTATAATTCGTATGGATTTTTATATAGGTTTGAATTTTTATTAAATGTTAAATATTACCGAAATACGATTACGATATTTTATATTATTAAACGGCGGCAATATTGTTATAATAATTATATAATATTTATGTTACGACACAGAACAACAAGAGTCTAGCCATTACACCACTTAAAAGTGGAACGTTGTCAGGTCGAGCCCTGATCGCCTTGTTCTGCCCTATATACCTACAAGGTGCTACTTAGGACTGTGACATATTATATATAATCAAACAATTATGTTTAAAAACTTTAAAGATATTATAAATTTATTAATATAAATCCGGGTGAATTAAAATTAAAAATAAGAATAAAAAATAAAAAATATAATAAAAATGTAAAGTTCGTATATTAAAATATTATCAGATATATTAGTAATAGTAATAAGAAATATATAATAATCTATAATAAATAAGCGAAATATACGAATATTTACTAAATTATAAAAATAATTTAAAATAATATAGGTAGTATAAAATAAAATATATATAACCTTTATAATTATATAATTATAAATATAGAAAATATCGAGTTTATATAGGTTACTAAGTATAAATAACAAGATTAACGTTATCTTTTTATAATATAATAATAATAAATTTAACAATAATAAGAATTAAGTATAAATTATAAGAACTTTATATTTGTTTACAAATAATGTAATTTAATATATTATAATTTGATATATCTATTAAAGCTTAATATTGTCGATTATATTATTTGTTATATTATATTAATAAATTGGTTTTTCATTTCATATTCGAAATTAATTTCATTATATATATTTAAATAGATTCTACAATAAATTAATAAATAAATTATTTAATTAATAATATAATAAAATTAATTTTAAATCTTCTCGACGATAACCTGTTTTAAATGAATTTATAAAATATTAATCACCCGGTTAAAATACTTAAATTTATGAACAAGATCTCCGAAAAAACAATTTACTCTTGAAAAATAATTTGCCCTTAAAATAATATAAACGACGAGTAATAAAATCTCGGTTTAAAAATAACCTAAATCGGTATTAAAATAATCCATAATAAAGTAAAACTTACGACGTTATTTTGATTAAAGTAATTTCGTATTAATTATATAATATTAAATTATTTTAAAATATAAAATATTCTTTACAAAATAAATATATTATACGTAATAGACTCGAAATATTAGAATTATCTTATAAAATTATAGTAATATAATTGAAATTAAAAAGAAATAAATATTTTATATTTTAGTATTATTATAACTATATGGTAATTAAAAACAAATTACAATTATAAAGAATGTATAAATTTGATAATACGTTAAAAAAAACTATATTACGAATAAATTTTTAGTACAGCGGAATATAGTATATATATAAATATTAAATATTAATACTATAATTCGAAATATTTTACGTAATAATAACCGACAAAACAAAATTTACGTTATAATAAATTATATTAATCTTATAAGTTATTAAATTATTAAGTTATTAACGGACTTTTAATTAATTATAGTGTTTATTATTTAATAAAAGAATTACATAAACCAAATATCGTATAGGTAATATAACTTTCTTTTATAATTTTATAAATTAAGCCGTTTAATTAAACACCACATATTATATAATACTATTATAAATATTACGTTTTAAAAATTAATTTAAATAATAAATATTAAAATAACATATAATAATATAACGAAAAATATTTTTACCTAATATATAAATATTTAATATTATTATATTTTTCGAATAAATATTATACCTAAAATAAAGATATTTTGAAATCTAAAAATGTCAAACATATTATTGATATATAAATTATAATATACGAAAATCGGTAAAATAAAACTTTTTTAAACTTTTTTTTTAAAAATATTAATTAATAAATTCGTTATTATTAAACTTTAAAAGTTAATACGAAAATATATAACGTACTACACAAGCTCGCGACTTAAATAAGTTCGCAACTCGTTTTTTGTTCATATTCCAATTATCAACTTTCAATATATATTACTCAATACTAATAATATAAAACGTTTTATAAAAAAATGAGAATAAATTTAGCTGTTTAGGCCAAAAAACGTACCTCTAAACTTAATTATAAAAAGCTTAATACGATATACGATATTACTAAAACGACTTTAAAAGCCTAATATTACGGTAAACGCGCACGAACCGATATTATCCCCAATTTACGAAAATTAACGCCGACTGAAAAGAAATCGATCGTCGAACGGATCCTTAACCTAGATACGCGAACATTTCCTGTCCGGCGTTAATACGTTAAAGATATAGCGAATTTGTTACTTACGCAACGTATTACTAGACGCGTCAGGGTTAATTAAATATTTAACTTTGTTAAAGGGCCAAAAAAAATCGAAACGCGTTTAAATCAAAAAATATAAATTACTAAAGGATTTTATATAAAATTTTAAAAAATATTTAAGAAATAATTTAAACTTATTTGTATTATAATGGTAAAATACGATATCGTAAAAAAAGATATTTATAACTTCGATAAAATGGTATTTTAATCAAAGTTTTATAATAATAAATATAATTATTACTAAGGTTAAAAAACGTAAAAAGTTTCGATAAATCTAATAAAAACATCGAGAATAATTTACGGTAATATAAGCCGTTAATTCTTAAAGCTGGGTTTTATCCCCATTTATTATCTTTATCGAGAAAAGCCACCTTTTTCGCTAGTTCGCCGATAACTTATTTCCATTCGACTAAAGTTTATTATAAGCGAAAACGGCTGGATAATAAATAAACTGAGTTTAAAATGGATTAAGTATTTCGACAAACAAATTAAAACGCGTACCAAAAGTTCGAAACGTTTCCTTATTTTCGACGGTTACGAAAATTACCATTTAATCGAATTCGAAAAATACTGCCAAATTAACGATATTATCACATTTTATATACTTACTTATTTTTTTATCGGCTTTAATTTTTCGACGTATCCTGTTTTTCCGTATTAAAGCATGCGTATTTGCTTTATATCGAAAATCTTATACGGCGGTACGTTACTTATATTATTAAGGAAAATTTTATCGCCGGCTTCCGTAATACGTTTAAAGCTGTTATAATAACCGATAATATTAAATCCGAATTCGCAGAAGCAAAACTTGTTTTATTCGATCCTTATTAGGTTTTTTTCGAATTAAAAGTTCTAGTTTTACTTATACCGATTATTTCGCCGCTTACTTTTACCAATTCCGTTATTTCTCTATCTATGAAAACCTCTAGGAATATTATTGAAATAATTCGACGGGAACGTTATTTATAAAAGAAATTAAAAATTTCTAAGGTAATTTGCTAATAAAAATAATTAAATCCGTTAATTTTTTAATAAAAAAATAACTTAATACTTTTATATAAACTTGTTTTTTGGAAAAAAAACGGTTATTTACGCGAAACGAACTACATCCTTAATAAACGCCGAAGGATCAAAAATAAAGAGTTCTAAAAAGGAAAAATATTTACTATAAAAAAGCATAAATTTTAATAGCTACGAAAAGAATAGTAATAAATAATCGCAGCTAATAGCGGCTAAAGGTAATCGTTACAAAAGAACTTAAGTGTTACAGGAACAGGGATTTCTGTCTTAAAGAGACCGACCTTTAAGGTCTAGCGTAAACCTGTCGCGGCTAAACCCCGGACGGGAAGGCTTGGTTTTTAAGATGATCTAGTTAATCTGGGTAATCTGGAACCAGATTATATAAATCCAACAGATTTACGACATACTTACTTTAAGAATTGGAATATATATAATAAACCGGTTTTTTATATAAATAATATTTACTTAATTTCGCTCCTTAATTATTAATCTAAGCTTTTAATGAAAAAATAATTGTATTGTTTTTTAATTAAAGAAAAATCCTTAAAATCTTTTTAACGAACAAACCTTTAAATTATTTTTTACTTTATTATTACCTATAAGACAAAACCTTTTCCGGATAATATTTATATTTTTAAATAAATATAAAATAAATTCGCTATATTTTTAAAATTTCTTAATTAATAATCAATGAATAATTTACCGCCTCATTAAGGGATAAACCTTTTTAAACTTAATATAAGATAATATTAAGAAAACAAATAATATATTCGATTCCCGTTATTGACCAGTAAAATATTATTAATAAAACTTAACGATTTATCTTTTAGTAAAAGTTTTTTTAATTAATTAATAATATAACATTCTCTATTACCCGATCCTAAGAAACGTTTTCCTTTTTATAACCCTAGTAATAACTTACTCTAATTTCTAAGAATATTATTAAAATCTAAGAAAAAAAGTTAAAACGGGAAAAAGTTAAGGAAAAAGTTAAAGAATAATATGGGGTAAGGTTTTAGAAAAAGAAAAAAAAGGAATCGACTATTAATGAAAAACAATATATCTTAATAACAAAAGTTAAAGCCCTAAAAAAAAACGTTAAATTTGCTTAATAACAAAGAAGCCTCGATTTTACCATTATTTAGTACGAACCAGATACGCGAAAAAACTATTCCACCTCTCAGATATCATACAATATCGGACGTTAAAGGCTATAAACCAATTTCTCCTAAACCTTACGATAGATTAAAGAACCCGGAAAGATTTCTGGTCCAGGCCAAATTTCACCTTAAATTTTATAAAAGTTCTTTAATTAAAAATTATTAAAAGATAATGACTATTTCCCAGTTACTTATCGGAAAAGTTTTCTTATAATTCGAACCTATTATGAAAAACTATTTGCAAAATTATCTTAAAAGATTTTCGAATATAATTAATTATATTCTTAATAAATACAAATATTTCGAAAAAGAAAATAGGAATTTTATTCGGAAATCCAGATAAGAAATAATATAGAGTTAAATAACTTTATTTCCGTCGTTAAACCAAATCAATATCCGAATATACGATTAAATTTAATCGCTTAATAATTAGTTCAAATTTGCCAAAAATATATTATTTTATCCTTATTATAACGGCCTAAAGCTTTAAGTTAAAAACGAACTATATATAAAACTCAAGATAAATTCCTTTACAAAATATATAAATAAGGTTATTATTGCCGACCGACGTACCTTTAATTAATATCTTAAAAAAAAGACCGGCAGATGAAATAACGACAAAAACTCTAATAATCGAACCAAAAAAAAACAAATCCAAACCTTAGAAAAAAGCGAATTCCGTTTCGAAAAAACCCAAGAAAAACAAGTCCAAAATAAAGTATTTCAATTATGGCAAAAAGGGGCATTTCAAAAACAAATGTCGTTTTTCCGCCAAAGGAACCTTAAAAAGGGAGGAATTTCTTAACCCCAAAAGAAAATCAAAATAATTAAGCAAGAAATCGATAATAAAGAAAAAAAGAAAGAAAAAGAATTAGCTCGATTTCTTTCCAGCCAGAATTCATTATTGCCATTATTATTCAGATTTAAAACGATATCTCAAAATACGAAAATTATCCAATTTGTTAGGACTTTAAGATTAGAACCTGCAAATATCATTTAGGATAAACGGCTTTCAAAATAGCTATACGTCTAAAATACAAATATTACCTTAATTTTTAAAAATATAAGATATATATAAAGGACGGTTAATTTCGACCAGATATTAATAATTACGGATAATTATCCCCGGGGTTTTATAAGTTTCTAAAATGCACCATTTATTAAAAAATACCATCGGTAAACTTTTACAACCTGTTATATTTCGTTATCTATTATATCAATAATTATCTTATTTATTTTAAAGAAAACAAAATAATAACTTTTGGCCTAAATAAAACGAAAAAATATTTACCGAATTAAACGATAAATATCGATATATTAAAATTCTCCGATAGCCAAAATACATTAGGTTTTATTACCTGTATCTCGAATCAAAACGGCATTAAAAGGCAATATCGCAAGGATATTTATATTATTTTCCGATATTTTACGTCCAACATAAACTCCTAAATATAGGAATATGTTTTTCGGAGGTACATTTTTCCGACTTTATAATTCAAAAAACTACAAAATTAAAGGTTAAGCCAAAAAAAAACGATTATTTTCGGATACATATTAGGCAGAAAAAAATAATACAAATATATAAATAATTATTATACCAAATATGCCGTTAAAACGGCTCAAGAATAAAAACGCCTTTTCGCACACAAATAATATTAATCAAAAAACGGCCGAAATTTTCGAAAATAAAATATCGACAAGCCCCAACTTACAAAACCATATACGAAACAGCTAAAAAATACGCAATTAGATCGAGATTCCCCTTTAATATAAAGGTAATATTTTTAAAGTAATAATTAATTCCGAAATAAAAAATAATTTTATTTCTTTTACAGCAATAAAAAGATATTAAATTCCTTGAAAATATAAATTACTGTTTTACAAATTACGTACAGTAAACGGAAACCTGTCCATTTACAAAAATAAACGAATTTTACGAAAAAAAAAACTTATTATATAAATTCAAGGATATCAAAAACGCGTTTTGCTGGATATCGCTAACATCTCTGGATACGACATTATTTTGGAAATACCTTAACTTTATTTTAATAATTTTTAAATTAATTAGAAAAAACAGATATTTTCTTAGAAAAGCAGAATAAAAGTATTAAAAAAAGATAATCGAAAGATTTGTTATATTATTAAGGAAATACGGGTCTTTAACCGAGCCTTTACGGTACTTCCGGAATACCAAGAATTTAAATAATTATTTAAAAACAGGGAGGATTATGAATTACTTCCTTACGATTAATAAGATTATCAGATACTTATTAAAAAAATATTATCCTAAGCTTTACAAAATTTATTATATAAATCTCGAAAAGTTACAAGCCCTATAGAAAAATATATAATTTGATTTAAAAAAGAATATATCTAACCTTTTAATTTTCTTGCTGGATATCCCGTTTTTATAGTTCTAAAGATAAAAGTAATAAATAGAAAATCAACGAAAACGAAAATCTCGTTTATCGAAAAATGATCGATTACAAATAACTAAACGACATTATTATCAAAAACGGATATCCCCTAATACTTATAAATACCTTAAAGAAAAACGCAAATAAAGCCAAATAATTTACCGCATTTAACTTTCGAAATAGCTACTACTATATCAAAATAGCTAAAAAAATGGAAAACGGTATTCAAAACGGTACATAAACTTTACGAATACAAAGTAATGCCGATAAAACTTACTAATGCTCTCGCCAGTTTCCAGAATTTTATCATAATTACTTTTCGATAATTTTTAGACAAATTCGTATTTATTTATTTCGATAATATTTTCATTTATTCCGAAGCCCTAAAAAAGCATAAAAAGCATATGGCCCAAATACTTAGAACTTTGGATAAAGCAAACATTCGAATTAACCCTGTCAAAAATATATGGTACGTACAGAAACTAAACTTTTTGGGATATACTTTTACTTTCGGCCAAATTCAAATTAAACGTTCCAAATTAGAAGCAGTTAAGGATTAGCCCATTTTTAATAAGGCAAACATTATAAATATCTGACAGATCCTAGGATTTACGGATTATATATACAACCTAATTAAGGAATATAAAGACATAATCAAACCATTAACGAAACTTATTATTAAAAAGCACGTTAGGAAAAAATTCGAACTCTTAGAGGAAACCAAAGAAGTATTTCGAGAATTGAAAAAATAATTACCAGCGGACCTATCGTTAAAATACCAAATTTAAACAAAAAAAAAACAATTAAAGACCGACATCTCAGAATACGCCCTAAGTACAATTTTAAAATAATAAAAAGATAACGGCAAATAGTACCTAATGGCATATTATTTAAAAGCATTCCGAAATGCAAAACTTAAATATCAGATTTACGATAAGGAACTATTGGCGATTATTAACGTTTTTAAGGATTAAAAACCTTTCCTTAACGAAATAAGAAAACTTTTCGATATTTACTTTGATTACAAAAACCTTACTCGATTTATAAAAGCTCAAAAGCTAAACAAACGATATAAAAAATAAATAATTTTTCTGTCCAGATTTAACTTTACAATATACTATATTAAGGAAAAAAAAACATCTAAGCGGATATTCTTAGTCGTAAAAGAAATTATAATTCAAAAATTTCTAAAAAAGTATGCAAATATTACAGTATAATAAGGACGGCATTATACAATTATATAAAGTAGTAAAAAGACTAACCCTAGAACTTTTAATACGATTTCGGAATTCCTATAATATAAAAAAATAAAAAAGAATTTAGCAATTAAAAAAACAGCCAAAAAATCAGTTACTATATTATGGCAAAATCTATATTCTCAAGAATTAACAGGAACAATTTGTAAAAAATTCCATAAAGATTTATTGTACGGATATTAAAGAATCTTTAAAACTATTAAATAATTACAGAAACGATATGATTTTCGTAAATTACGCCATATAATTAAAAATATAATTAAGAATTATAATATTTGTAATAAAAATAAGATAGTTTGCTATAAGCCTTACGGGTTATTACAATTTACCGATATTCTTAATAAGGTATAGAACATTATAATTTAGAATTTTATTATTAGCTTACCTCTATCGAAAAACCCCGTTACTAAAGTCGAATATAACGGAATATGGGTGATTATCGACAAACTTACTAAGTATAGATATTTTCTACTTTTCAAGAAAAACGTAACGGCAAAACAATTAGCTTATGCCTTTATCAAATATTACTTCGACAAATACGGGATACTAAAAAAAATCATTTCCGATAAAGATACGCTTTTTACTTTAAAATTCGATACCAGCTTTTTTAAGCAAATCGGTATTAAACTTAAATTTTCGATAACATATTATCTTTAAATGGATATATAAACTGAACGACTTAATCAAATTTTGGAATAATATCTTAAAAGTTATGTTAATTATTAGTAAAATAATTAAGTAAAACTTTTAATACTGATATAAATCGTTTACAATATATTTATTAACGAGGACATAAGCGTATCTCTTTATATAGCTATATATGGATATAATGCAAAAATAAAACGACTAAAATAACAACTTAACAAAGTTTTAAAAATTAATACGATTATCCCAAAAGCTAAAATATTAACAATAAAGATTAAAATAATTTAAGCCCGTTTCTAAAATAAATTACGATTCCTTTAATAACGGATAATTTAATATTATAATAAAAAAAATTAAAAGACCAATTTTAGCAAAAGAAAATAAGGTTTACTTGTTACGCCAAAAACAAAGCGTAATTCCGAACGTTTTACAAATTAAAACAAAAAGATTTAACGATAAATTCGATTTTAAAAAATTTGGCCCGTTTAAGGTTAAAAAAATTATTTTTAAAGCTAAGTATCGATTATCGTTATCCAAAACCATAAAAATACATCCTGTTTTTCATATTTCTTTATTTAAATCAGTACCCAAGAACGCCCCGTTAAAAATAGACCTGGAATTTGAAAAAAAGTCTGACGAATATAAAGGCGAATAAATACTGGATTCCAGAATAATTAAAAATAAAGTTTAATACCTAATTAAATAAAAAAAATATTTATATAAAGAAAACATTTGAGAACCATTTAACCACTTAATAAATACGATGGACCTAATCAAGACGTTTTACCGCCAAAATCTTGACCGACCGTTTCTAAAACGGCCAAAATCGCAAATAACAACGGTTCCCCGTTTAAATCCAAATTTCGGCGTTCCAATCGAAGGAAGTAAACACCTCCAAAACGGCGTTTATCTTAAAAATAAATTATGTTTATTCCGCTTCTATACAACGTTACTTTTTTTTCTATCTTTTTCCGTTTTTCTAAGTAATCCAACTCCAAACCTTCTTTTAATAATTTTACCGCCTTTTTCTTAAGAAAATCCTACTAAAGACGTAGTCGCCTTAGTTTCCCGATAAATTTTAGCGACTTCTCGTTTTGTTTTTAATGCTTCTTTTTACGAACTCCTAATACGCTAAAAATTTATTTTTCAAAGTACGTTGCTTTTTTTACAACCGCTTCTATGTTTCGTTCATTTTCTTAAGGGAATTCATAATTAAAACGTCGTAAGAAGGACGCTGTTGACGGACGCAATAATTACAGTATAACAGCTTAAAAACGTAAAAATAATCGATTTAGCCGAACCGAATACAGTTGGAATAAAGAAACGCCTTAATGCCAAACTTTTTAATTAAATTAGCTTAAGTATTGCGAAAATCGCGTTACTTTAAACTAAGTTTTCTTTTTTCTTTCCGAATACGGCCTGTTATAATAAAATTAGCTAGGACGTTTCCAACCTTTTCTAATAAAGTAAGGAAGTTACTTACAGTTCTTATTTTTGAGACAAAAATCCTTAAAAAGGGAAAATAATGTTATAGAAATAAGGGTTCTTATTTTGAAAAAACCGACCTTTAAGGCCTAACGTAAATCTATCGCGGCTAAACCCCGGACGGAAAAGCTTGGGTTTTAAAGTAATCTAGTTAATTTAGGTAATCTGGAACCAGATTATACAAATTTAATAGATCCACGACACACTCAGTTTGGAAATAAAAATATATATAATAAACCGGTTTTTTATATAAATAATATTTACTTAATTTCGTTCCTTAGTTATTAATCTAAGCCCTTAATTAAAAAACAACTATACCGTTTTTTAATTAAGGGAAAGTTCTTAAAATCTCTTTAATAAATAGATCTTTAAATTATTTTTCGCTTTATTATTACCTGCAAATTAAGACTTTCTCCGGATACTGTTCATATCTCCAGATGGATATATGATAGGTTCGTTACATTAAGCGAAGGAACAGAAATATAACGTCTGCGACAAGCCGGGACATAATACGCGTACTTGCGAAAAGAATATAAAGGCGACCAGCGATAAAAAATCCGATTAATTTGAATCAATTTGATGTATTATAGTGGATTAAATTAAATTTCTTATTACAACGTGCCAAAAAACGAGTCGCGAACTTGTTTAAGTCGCAAATTTATATAGTACGTTATTATATATATTTATAAGAAATACGATATTTTTATATAACTTTATTAAAAAACGTTTAAACGCAATATAATTAATTAAAATTATATAACTTATAAATTTAAATACTTGTATTACTTTTCTTAATAATTATATTACTTATTGTAGGATAAAATACTTTTTTAGTTAGAGTTTTATTACCGTCAGTAAATAAATTACGTTAATATAATAACTGAATAATTATATTAATACATTAAATAATCTCGATAGTATTTAATTCAAATTGCGTAAATAAATGAATTATATTAATATTGATATTACGGTATAAATATTATATAATTCTTAATGAGAATATAAAAAATAATAAAAGGATAAACAATTATATTAACGATTTATTTTCGTCTAATAAATCCTTATTATACCTTTTTAAAAAAACAACGGTAAAAGATTATTTTAATTAAAATTATTTGTTAAATTATCCTTAACAAATTCGATATTAAAGGTCTTTCAAATAATTATATTAAGGTTATTATAAATTATTTTTAATATTTTGCGAGATTTATTGTGTTAAATTTATTTAAGGCGTTAATAATAAATATAATATTATTAAAATTAATACACTTAATTTTGATAACTTTACAGTTTAGAACTAAAATATTTTCGGATTTTTAACAATTGCTTTTTATTTAAACTGGAAATTTTTTAATAAATTAATAATTGCGGAATAAAAAATAAATACATTTGAAAATTCTTGTATGAAAATACCGAATAACGTAACATTTATATCGTAAAAATGTATGACGAGTATAAAATTTACGTTATAAGAAAATACTGTATTTAAATTAAAAAAAGTCTTAGAAAAATATATTATTAACATTACATATATTAATTTTTAAACGGCAGAATTATATAATAAATTTCAAATTATAAAATTCGCCTTTTTAATCATATATTATCTATAATTGTTTTGAAAAGGTTTTATTGGAATTAAATTTAATATTTCAAAATATAATATTGAGTTGAAATAAAACATTTTTTTAGTATAATTAAATTTAATAGCCGCATAAAAAATAGCAATATCGATATTAACCATTTGATTTAATTAATATTAATATATCGTATAATATATCAAAAATATAACTAAACAGGGATATTATTAAAGAAATAATAATAATCTTGAAATTTTTAATAATATAAATAATATTAATTAACAACTAATTATTGTTTTTAATAAAATTAAAAAGGATATCTCTTTATAAAATATCGTTTATATTAAAAACTTGTGCGGCCTTATTATTATCTAATAAAAGGTTTATTTACTAGATTTTAATTAAAATTTTATAATTTAAAAATAATATGTATAAGTTATATTTTCAAGTAAAAAATGAATTACGTACGATTTATTTCTTGAATTATTTATATCATCAAAATATATACTATTTATAAATAGTGGTAAAGATTTTCGTCGAAAAAAACTTTATTTCTTAATATATTTTAATTAAACTTTAGCAATATTTTCGTTATTTATCTAATATAATTAAAATATTTACAAACTATATCATAGACGATAAATTTATATTCGATAAATTCAACTTTCGAAAAAAGGATTTTGATCGAAATATTAAAAAAGCTCCATATATATTAAATACTTTCATTATAAATATTTTATATTAAACGCAAAAGTTTTTTAAAAATAAGTCAAATATATAAATATTGTATATGTAAGCTATAAAAGATTTAAGGAAATAAAACTTGGACAATTTTCAAACAAAATTACGTTATTGTATTTAAATATTAATGATTTATTTTTAAAACTATTTATATTTCATGCGTCTTTGCTATATTTTCAAGCCAATAAATATGTATAAATATAAGCAAAAGGTTAGTTTAAAAATTGAACAAAATAAAAGTAATAAAGATTGCTGTTTTTTATTATATAAACCGGTTATTTCAGCTTAATTGGCTTATACTTTCCAAATATAATGAATTATTTTTAATTTTTATAAATATATATAATGTTCCGAAAACGCATAAAATTATTATTCTCTAAATTTATATATTTCTCAAAATCTTTTTTAATATATATTACAAGCATGTTCGATAATATCTTTGTTTTCGTTAATTAAATTTCACAAAATCGAACGATATTTATTTTACGGTATATATTTCAATTTAAAAAATTAATTGTTTGTTTATTATATTTATAAAATATATTAATAAACAAGAAATAGAGTTAGATAATATTAAATACGAATTAATAACTACAATTAGTCCGTAGTAAATATTATTAAAACGTTTTATTTAAATTGTTCTATTATATTGAATTATAAAATGTAATTTATTACATTTTAAATTATATTATTATTAAAATAATAAAATAATAATTTTAGGTTTTTTATTCATCGATGTATATTTTTATTTAACAAAATATAGTTTTTGTAAATATCCAATTTCTTTAATATATTAATATTATTTCGTAATAATTTCGAAAATAATTAAGGGTTACTTAATAAATAAAATAAATAATTATCCCTAATTTTCGAGATTATATTAATTATTATAATTATAATTTTAAAAAATGTAGATAAACATCCGGATTATTATGATCACAAAAGCATTTTGTTTTGCATTTTATATTATACGATTATTATCTTTTCTATAAATATGTAATTTTCTTATTCAAAAACTTAAATTACTTGAAACAAACCTTTTTATAACACATTATTTTTATTCAAAATAATATAAATTATTTTAATTCTGAATAATAATGTTTTCTGCCAATAACGAATTTTAAGCTTTTTCACAAAAGTTATAAATTTCTCGTATAATATATTATATTATTTGCGAATAATAAAATGTTAATTAATAAAAGTCATAGGTTTCTGTCAACCTTCCTATACTATTAATTTATTACATAATTATTCTTTCTTTATTATGCTAATTTAACCTTTAACTTCAACAATTAAACTAGTTATTGGGTTATTATTATAAAAATTCCAATTAAGAATTTCTTTTTCAATTATTATATGTATTTATCGATATTATTACTAGAACGTTATCGTACTTTTATATATATATTATTTTAATACGTTTGTATAGTAAATTTAAAAATAACATACGAATATTAATGAAAATCAAAATAATATTAATAATAAACTAGAATCGAAATAATCGTATATATATATAATTATAAAAACGTATTATTAATACGTTGTTACAGATTTTCACTTTTTTAAATAAGTAAACATATAAAACAGATAGTTTTTTTACAATTTAAATTTACATCTTGCTGATTCGTTACGACGATTTGAGATATAATTGGTTAATATTTAACATTACAGAGCAGTACTTGAGTAATATTGAAGAAATTGGAAAAACAAGCTAGGAAGGTTTGAGCTAATTAAGATAAATTATTTCACTGATCTTTGGCCCTAGTAGCGTAATAGTATGGCGTAGCTATAATCGTATGTAATTAACTAAATAAAATAATATAATTAATATCTTTTATACTAAATAATAAAAGATTTTAATTGCTTCAATGTTCATAATGAAATTATTATTAATATAATATTCGCTATATACAAATCATAATTATATAATTAATATTTACCGATATTTATTTAAAGATTAAAACTTAAGGTTTTTTAAAAACAGGTTTTATTTCAAAGTATATGCATTTAATATATGGAGATATATCGATATTAGTTAATTATTTTTATAATTAATTATGTTATATAATCTCGATATAACTTTATATTTCAATAAATAATTTTGGTTTTTAATATGTAATAATATCTTATTTATTAAAACCTGATACTATTTTGAAAATATCCGTTAACTAAATTAATTTATAAAAATGAAATTTACCCTGTAAATTTATAAAATTGATTAAATATAAGACGTTTCGTAAATATTCTTTGACTTTATAATACTAAATTTAAAAATGATTATTTTAATGGTTAGGAAAACTAATTTTCTTTCGCAAAAAGATTTACGAAAATAATAAGTTAAATTAATCGAATTTAGCAAATATATATATAACAGTAAGCTTTTTATTAACATTTAATCAGAATATAGTAAATAATAAAAGCAAGTTTCGAAATGGATGTAAAGACGAAACAAATAAATTATAAATTTCTAATAAAATTATTCGCCTAAAACAGTAATTCTGTATTCTAAAAACAAAATCGATAATTATATAAATTAACGATTGATATATAACATTAGTTTTTATAATTAAAACCTAAATAATTAACTTGTAAATAAATAAATTAAATCAAATCGAAAACGATTTAAATTAGTTATTAAGAAATTATGATTAACGTTTTAAATTATTAATATATTATATATTTATTATCTAATTTTAAAATCGTTAAAAGACTCATTTGAACTATTTGTAAAACTCTTATTAATTTTGTTAATTAAAATAATTTCAATTATAAACATGATAACTAATTAACATTTTTATACAAAGTAGAACTTTAAGCCGAAATTTAAAACAAAATAATTAAAAAGGTTTTTATTTAGATAAAGACTTAAATAAACGAAAAAGTACCACATTAAATATGTAAAATATTTAGTATAAAATGTACTTGTATATTTTTAATCGTATTTTAATATTATTATACATTACACAATAAATTCCTAAAAGTTTTGTATTTTAATAAATTATATAACGACCTTAATATCAAATTACTTAATTTTCAATTACGTTTTTAAAAGATAAATTTACCTAATTAATAAAAAGTATAAAGAATCAATTATTTTAAAATATTAAACAATTTCTTTGTCACGGCGCTGTACGTCTCTTGGGTTTCTGGAAGATATTCTGTTGTTGCACGAGGAAGAAAGAAGAGAGGTATCTAGTAAGCGCGTAGCGCTTACATATATATAGCGAAACGGCGGCTTAAATAAGCCGCTTTGCTAGTGTCGTAACATTCTTTTTAAAAACCAAATATTCACGTATTTTTTAACGTAAATATATACGTATTATAATAAATATTTCGTTATATAATTTAAAAATTTTCAATGTGTTAAATTTAAAATAAAGGCATTTTAACGTATTTAATAAATGTTTAATTATAAGCCTATTTTATAAAATAACGAAATCTATGTAAGTAATTATTTGATCTCGCTTAATACTTACGAAAATATAAATATATTATTTTAAAACTTTAACGATATAAAATTATTGTCACAGCGCTGTACGTCTTTTAAGTCCTAGAAAATATTCTGTTATTGCACAAAGGAGAAAGAGAGAATCTATCTAATAAGCGCATAGCGCTTGCGTGTATATAGCGAAACGGCGGCTTAAAAGAGCCGCTTTGCTAGTGCTGTAACAACTATAACGGCTAGAAGTTTAATTAATTAATAATATTAGGTTATACAGATTTATATTCGCAAAAATAATAAAAGAATTAAAATGATAAAATAAATTTATTACCTTCTATGCTAACAAATGTATGATATTTTAACGAAATTATATTATAAACGAATATTATCTAAATTATAAATATAAAATATATATGTATGTTACTTATAGCTTATACCGTTTAAACGGCTGAATTCTTTATGTTTTTTTTAAATATTCTAATTTTTATACCATTTAAAAGGTTTAAAATACAAAGATCATTAAAAGCCTTAAACCTGTTACGTAATTAATTTTTGCATCCAGTTCAGTTTTTTTGTTCCGAGAGTTTCTAAACCCGCTAAATTTATTAGATTATAATATTTTTTTTCTGAAAACTTTCTTTTTAAAAATTCTATTTAAAAAATTCTCTTTTTATTACTGTATTATATTTAATCGTATTAAAAGGCTCGTTCGTAAAAACGCATGAGCATGGTTTTTATTAAAATAAATTATTCGTTTAATTATTATTACATCGATTTATGTTCGCTGTAAAAAAAAATAAAATATAATTTTTTCACAATTCCGAAAGGTATGCACGGTACATTTATTACGGCAGTCGCTATAACGTTTTCGGACTGTTTAAAGTTAAATATAAAAAGTTTCTTAACGAAAGAAATCATTTTAAACGTAAGAAAAAAAATCGGAAAAACGTTGTACATTACTGCTAGAAAATTAAGTCGTTTTTGAAAATAACGGCAACATTTTCGTTATCGAAATGCGGGATTATTTCGTCGTAATATCAAAAATAGTAAAATAATTAAAAAAATTAAAATATTTGAAACTAAAATAAAAATAATTAATTATCGAAATAACTGTATCGGTATTAATTAATATCTTTTTAATTAGGCTAATTTTAATAGTATTAACTAATTAACTGCTAGTTTAAATATTTTAAAAAATGTTTCCAGTAATATTATGTGATGGGGCTGTATGGAGCCCTATTATGGAGCACCGGACAAACGCTGTTACCAAGCAGCATTAGCGCAGCGCCTTATATGCGAACATATACAACTGTATTTTTATTTTCTTTTTTTTCTCTTTAGCTAAAAAATAAACTTTTATTAATAACCGATTGTAAACCGCTTAAGTAAAGCCTTTTATATATTTTTTAGCTTATTATTTAGCAAAATAAAAAACGTTCGGGATCAGATATTAGGATTTTCGAACGCTTTTTAAGGGGCCCAGTAAAGGGCCCCTATTAACCCAGAATTATAAAGGGTATTTAGCGTTATAACGGAAACTTTAATAAGTTCGATGGCGGTTATAAAATAGCGCATAAATTACCAGTTCGAAAAAAACAAAAGAAAGGTAGCTTAATTCCGTAAGCATATAAAAACGCAATATAAGGCAAATAAGGAATTAATATAAACGGCCGAACAGCTTAAAAACGGCTTAATTACTTAATAAAAATTTATTACCTAGTTACAAGTTCGGAACGTAATAACCCTTACGAATACCGACTTTTTTTTAACCTAGTAACGATCGGAAACGTAATTAGGCCATTTCGCAAAAACGGTTCGAACAACCGAATTAATAATAAAAGCCAAACGGAAACCGCTGCCCTGGCCGGAGAAGTTCGACGGAACAAAAAAAAAGTTCCCCGGATAATATGTATTCATAATTTATAAACTCGAGATAAACGTTATTTTCGTAAAAAAAGTTCGGAAGCAACTTTACGTTATATACAAAAGGCTTAAAATTAATATATAATATATAATTATTATTTATTATATTACCGGAAATTTAAATAACGTTTATAATTTTGTTAATCTTTTTTAAATATTATATAAATAATATAATAATCGGCATAAAAAATAATTAAACGCTTTTAAAATTGAAAGTAAATCGACAACGCAAAATTTTCGTTATTTTATTTTTTGTTCGAAAAAACGTTAATAAATACGGGAAAAATTACCTAATTAACGGAGGTAAAATTTACGTTTTTAAAAGGAGTATTAAATAAAAACCTTATTTAAAGTTTAATTTTAATAGATTTTTTTAAAAAATTATAACATATAAGTAAATAAAGTAATGGAAATTACCGAACGCCTTAAAAAAATAACGCGGCAAAAAAACGAATAATTTTTTAATAACTTAATTAAGCGGTAATAACTAAGCGGGAAATAACCTAAATAGCGATATAAATATAATGGGTATTTCGGCAATAGGATAATAAAAACAAAAATTTTAAATTTTATTTTTAACGCCGAAATAATACGCGCAATAAATAATTTAAAAGGAACGGAACGTTTGTAAAGTAAAAGGCCTTTATTTACGTTATAGGTATTTCAATTATAAGGCGAACCGTTACCCGTTTTTATTAATAAAAAAACCGTAAAAAGAGATTAATTTGTTAAAAATGTATAAAGACGAAAAATCGGAATTTGAAAAGAAAAGGGAAAAAAGTAATTTTTAAATATCGGCGCGTTTAAAAACGAAAGGCGATTTAGGCCGAAATAAAAACCGCGAAGCAAAATATAAATAATATTTTATTTATTATCGATATATGTATTAATTAAAAAAAATTTATAAAAACTTTTATTAATTAAAAATATAAATGTTTTATTATAATAAACAAAATATTTATAAGATGTTTACGGTTGCCGCATATTTTAATAAAATTATATGGATTAAAAAAAGTTCGAAAAAAAAGCCGATAACGGCGAGGAAAAATTAAGAAAATAATATATATAAAGATAGATATCGACGGTTTCAAAATTAAGATATTTGCATATATTATTAATAGCCTTAATTATTTCCTAATTTTGAGGAAGTTTTAAATAAAGTGTTACGACGTCGTATATATAACGTAAAAATATTTTTTAACGGTAGGCATAATAAATTATATAAAGGTTTACGAAAAAAGATACGAAATTTAAAAAAATAACGTACGAATAATTTGCAAAATAAAAAAAGTTTTAATTATTATTTTCGGGATAAAACTTTAAAGGAATTAAATAGGAAATTTAATTGTTTTTAATTATTTTGGCCGATATTAATAAGGCGTTAACGTTTAAAAAAAAGGTAAAGATTAACGAAAAGCTTTTATTTAAGTTAAAAGCGTTTTGGAAGTTATTCGATAAAAAATTAGGCGACGTTTTATTTTTATCCTGCCTTAGAATAGACCATATAATTTTATTACGTAAAGATAAAATAAAAAGGGAAATGCCAATATTATAAAAGCTTTTATATAATATAATTAAAGGGGAATTATTAATTTTAAAGAAAACCTTAACGGAATTTTTAGATAAAGGATATATCTGCGTAAGTAATTCGCTTATAAAGGTTCTGGTTTTATTTATAAAAAAACCTGAAAAAAAGTTACGTTTTTGTTATAATTATTAGGCGTTAAATATAATAACCGAAAAAAATCGTTATTTTTTATTTTTTATTTCGGAAATTTTAAGGTTATTTTTTTATGTTAAGTAATTTACGAAATTAAACGTCCGAATAATGTTTTATAAAATTAAGATAAAAAAAACGAATAAAAAACGGTATTCCGAATGCGTTTTAGCTTATACGAATAGCTGGTAATACCGTTCGGTTTATGCGGGGTTCCCGCAATTTTCCAGCAATACGTTAACGGGGTTCTAAGGGAGTATCTCGACGTTTTCTGTTTAACGTATATGGATAATATCCTTATTTTTTTTCCGGATTTAAGGAGGATTATATACAAAAAATAAAAAAGGTTTTAAGCTATTTAGGAAAAATAGATTTAAGTTTAGATATTTTTAAATGCGAATTTGTTATAAAAATGATAAAATATTTTGGATTTATTATAAACGCCGGGAAAAAGATATAAATAAATTCCGAAAAATTATGCGTAATTAAAAAGTAAAAAGTTTTTAAAACGTTTAAAAAAATCCGAAACTTTTTGAAGTTTACAAATTTTTACCGTAATTTTATAATTTATTATGTAGATATAGCGGTATCGTTAATAACCTTAATCCGGAAAAAAACCTTATTCCGTTGGGAGAAAAAAATAATATTTAAACGTTTTGAAACCGTTTTTATAACAAAATTAATTTTAGCATAATAAAATCCCGAAAAACTTATAAGATTAAAAGTAAATTATTTAAAGGTAATATATGGAAATTACTTATCTTAAGTTAATAAGTTAAAAGTATTATATTTAATAATTTATCATTTTAAAAAATTAAATTTTATTAAAATTAATTACAAAATATACGATAAGAAATGTTTAATAATAATAAATTATTTAAAAACATAAGATATGGAATTATGTAATATAATAGCTTTATTTAAAATTATTACCGACCATAAAAATTTAAAATATTTTATAATTATTAAAAAATTAAACGAACGTTAAATAAGGTAATTAAAAAAATTATTTTGTTTTAATTTTTATTTTAAATTCTGTACCGGCCGTTTAAATATTAGGGCCGATATATTTTTACGTAAAGAATAAAATATGTTTATAAAGAAAAGCGATAACTGGGAAACCGTACAAAAATTTTAATTAATAAAGAATAAATAATTATTAATATTATTTACGAAATATTCGAAATATATTAAAAATATAATAACAATTAATAATATTAAAATTAAAAGTAACGGATTATTTCAAAAAACGTAAATATTTTAATATTACGAAAACTTTTAAAAATTTGGGGACGTAACCTTAAAATATAATAAGAATTACGACCGTATTATTAAGGTTATTATAAAAAAAATATAATTTTTTTGCGGAATTAAAATTATTAATATCGATCGCAAAATATTTTTAAATGTTAAAGGTTTTTTTTAATTTCGGAAACGTTTTTAGATTTTAAATTTAGAATTATTTATAACGGCTTTAATATAAAATATTTACGATTTTTATATACTAAATTATTTAAGTAAAAAGGTTATAATAACGGTATTTTTAAAAAAGAATTTTAACCGGGTATATATCGTATAATAAGGTAATTTTACAGGAATTACGACGTATGCAGCTATAAAAATATATGGAAAAATAAGAAAAAAAAGTTATTAAAATTATTTCCGGTTCTCGAATAATTTTATAATAAATTATCGATCGATTTTATAACCGATTTATTAATTATTTTTAAATACGATTTATATTTTTTAATAATTATAATAAACCGATTATTTAAAATAATAATTTTAAAAATAATACGTACGATAAACGTAAAAACATATACGGAAATATTCGTAAAAATATATTAAAAATTTTATATTTTTTTAAAATTATTATAAGCAATAAAAAATTAATTAAATAAGGAAGTTTTGGACCACGTTTTACGAATTAATAAATATAAAATAAAGCCTTTTTATCGTATATTATTTAAAAATTAATAATATTACAAAAAGAATTAATTAATAAATATTAATTTATTTACGAATATTCGTAACATATTTATAATAAAAATAAAATAAGTTTTTTTCGGAGGCGATATTCGTAATTAATAACCGAAATACGATTTCGGTAAAATTAAATTTTTTTTATTTTATAAGTATTACGTTAACCCGATTTCTTAAATAAAAAATAATTCGGTAATTAAAAAGGATTTATGTATAAAAGCGGAAGATTTCGTTAGAAAATGGCGAAAAAGTACGGAATTCGCTTAAGTTGCGATGGCGGCGGCTTAGCAAACCTAGGAGGAAATAACAAATAAACATCGTTTTCTCGCCAAAAGATACGAAATTGGCAATAAAGTTTAATTATTTTTAAAAAATATCGCTATTTTTTGGCCGTCAAAAAAATTAAGGTAATTTTAAATTAAATATTAAGTAATTAAAATAATTAATTTTTACGTTATCGAATTAAATATATTTAAAAAAATTTATAACCGTTTTTATGTTAATTTATTAAGGCGTACGAACCGTAACCTTTTACTATTCCAAATTAACGCAAATATATAACCTTTTTTTATTATCCTTAAAAAAATAACGAACCGGAATTTAAAATCGAAAGTATTTTTTAAGCTCGAATTAAGAAAATAAAAAAAGGTTTTATTTATTAAATCCAGGTAAAATGGTTAAATTACGTATAACCAACTTAGAAACCGTTCGAAAAATTTATAAATACGGCGGCTTTATAACAGTTTAAAAAAAATACGGCAATATAACTATTAATAACGGACCCCAAATCTAACGTATTACCCAAAAGCGGACGGGTAAAAGTTTAGCCTAAAAATACCGGCTAGGCGGTACGTAAACAATATAAAAAACTTAAGGAAGCTACTTAAAAACAGCTTTATATAATTCGCAAATAAACGTTAAAATAACTTTTTTATTATTTACGAATAAAATATATTAGGAAGGAATTAAGAATTATAAAAATAATACATTAATTACGAAATTATTTAATTTTTTTAAAAATTTATAAATTTAATAATTTACCTTACGAATTTACAGCGTTAGCGCTACGTAAAAATTACGTACCTAAGGCGCGCAAATATCCGGCCCCACTTATATTAAATTCCGGCAGAACGGGGATTTTTTTTAAATTACTTAAGTTACGATTATAAGGTTTTCGAAAACGTTAATAATATAATTATTAACGGTTATGAATTTAATATATGACGTAATTTAATAAATAATACGGGAAAGGTATAAAAATATTGCAAAAAAATTTATATAATAAGATTTATTATTTTTATATTTAATATATCCTTTATTATGCTGGGCGGAAAAACCGGCAGAACCGATAATTTAATTTACGTATAAATAATATATAAACCAGGAATTAAAGATGTAAATTTATATTGAAATAAACGATATACCAAAATATAAAGCGCAAATGCAAGGTTTCGGTACCCGCCTTTGTTTAGGTACGGATAGCCGTTAAGCTAAAGTTAACGGCAAAAAAGCAATATAGGAAGTATGCAGGGAAAACGAATTTATTAAAGTTTCGGTAATCGTAATTAAAAATAATTTTATAAAACGTATCGACCGTCTAACGAAATTTAGGAATATCCGCAAATTATATAGGAATTACGTTAAAAATATATTAGCAAAAATGAAGAAAATATTTATTTTAGGATATTTATAGTTATAATTAATATAAACCTAATAACGGACCGCCTTTTTGTTTATAATAATAAATATTTTGGAAATAACGAATAAATAACGTATAAACAAATTATATATTTCGTTAATTCAAATAAAATATATTCGGGTTTTCGGTAAAACGAATTATATAGATAAAATAAGGTATATTATAAATACAGGCGGGATATTCGTTTAAGGCGATATAAATACGTAACGTACGAAAAATTTTGGCGGATTTCGACTTATTAAAAAGGTTCAAAACCGTAAAAATATTTTTTTGTAGGCCAATTTTGCGGCGTTATAACGTATTAATTAGTTTTTAAGCCGTTACGGAATAACCTATAAAAACATTATTATAAATATTAATAAAAATTAACTTACCAAATTAAGTTATTATTATAAAAAGAAAAAATTAAAACAGATAAAAACATAAACATATTTTTATATGTAAGCCTGCTTAGCGTATAATCAGTTTATAGTTAGTTATTTAAGTTAGGCCTAATTCAGAAATCGATAAATTTCCGAATTTCTGATTAACCAAAAATTAAGGATTAGCGCGATTATTGATTTTGCGATAAATTAACCCCTTTTGGGAAAGGTAAGGGGTAATGTAATAAGGCTGTATAAAGCCCTATTATGGAGCACCGGACAAACGCCGGTACCAAGCAGCATTAACGCAGCGCCTTATATGCGAACATATATAACTGTATTTTCATTTTCCCTTTTTTTTCTCTTTAGCTAAAAAATAAACTCTTATTGGCAACCGATTGCAGACCGCTCAGGTGAAGCCTTTTACATATTAAAAATGTTTTTTAATAAAGGTTAGATATTTGTAAGGTTTTTATATAGATTATTAAATATCTTTAGAATTTAAATATTTTTTAATTACTTAAATAATAAGTAAATTGTTTTTTTTCGTATAGCGAAACTTTTTACATTTATTACTCAGTTTTATTTTTAGCTTTTATATTATTTTATGTCGTATACATTTTAATAATATTCGTAAATTCCTTACGTCGACAATAATAGAAAATTAGATAAATTTTAACTTTAGATAAAAATTTAAATTAATAAATTATTTTCGCATATTCTTTTAGTAACTTTATACGAATCGATATCCTTAAAATTAAGTTTATTACTGCTTTTTTTCATTTAAAATTTTGTACAACAAAATATTTTTTTTCGAGATTTAATTCTTTTAATTTCTTCTTAGTTATAATATTTACTTATTAAGCTATGTATAAAGTGTATTTTTAATTTTTAGTATAATTACTTAAATTTGTTTTAACGTTAATATTACTTTAATATTAACAGAGTTATTATATACGTTTTAAAAAATATTAAGTTTAAAAATACAATTACCGTTTATTAAAATTATTTTAACATTTTCGTAAATTTGAAGAATATAAATCAATTGTACAACAAATGATTTTCAACTTAATTATTTTATTCGTAATTAATAGAATATCGTAAACAAGCTTTTAATATTTAATTTAAATCTTTTATGTATCAGGTTATTAAAAATCTAAATATATTAAATAATTCATAATTTACACTAATTTATAATATAAAGATTCTATAAACCTTCAAATGAACGTAATATCTTTATCGGAAATAACTTTCTATAATAGCCTCTATACATTGAAAATATCTTTTAAAACTATATATTATTCATACTGTATTCGTATTTTTTAATATAGTAAAAAATGAAAGTCTTTGGTAAATTTATTAAAAACTATGAAAATACTGTCATAATATGTTTTTATTCTTAAACTTTTAGATGAAGAAACTTTAATTATAAAATCTTTAATAACTGAATTTTATAATATTTTTAAAATTTATAATAATTAGACCTTTTCATAAAGTTTATATTACGATATTTTAGCTTTATTATAAATGTCGCATTACCGTTGTATTCTTTAAATTTGAAACTCTTTTTTTTTAAAAAAAAATAAAAACCTTATATTTATTTTACAATCATAGAAATATTTATATATCCAACGTATGAAATCTATGTAAAATTCTTTTAAAATCTATAACTTATTTAATTCTTTAGTTGTTAATAAACTATCGTAAAGATCTTTAATTTTGTAATATATATTATACATTATATTCCGTATTGTCCTAATCTGTTATAAATACAAATATTTCTTAAAAAAATGTCGAATATGTTAAAATAAATTTTAATTAAATTCTTTTCGAAATTTAACCGTTTATTCAAAATATTGAATTTATTATTTTCTAAAGTTTTTCACTAAATACTAAAAAAGTTAAAAATTCGTTATTTTTTACATATTTTAGTAGTTACTTCGTAAATTATTTAGTTATAATAAAACTGAAATATTTTGAACAATTTATATAAATCTTAATGTACTAAAGATTTTCGTTAAAAATACTTTAATTTTAGAAAAGTTAAAACGATAACTATAAATTCCTTATTTAAAATACCGCAATTAAATTCGATTTCTTTTAATATATATAAAAATTGCTATCGCATATAATACGTTGAAATTATTTATAGTGATTACTTATATATTTTTAATAGCGTTAATTAAAAGTATAATAATTTTATAAAATTAAGAATATATTATGCATAAAAATTATCAAACATAAAAACTACTTATTGTTGTAGCTATAATTAAAGTTATATTTTTATAATTATAGCTATTTTAGGCAGTCATTTTAATATATTTGAAGGTAATAATATATTTTCATTTTATCATTTATTACTTATAAAATTTAAACAGCGTTTTATATATACCTTGATTATATTATTTTTATTTTCCAAAAAATACAAGTATTATTAATACATTATCCATCGAATATATTTAAAATGTTATCGCAATACATAAATTATTATCTATTAAAATATTACGAATACTCTTCTAAATTGTATTAACGTAATCAAATATTTACAAAGGCGTTGTTTATTTTAGAAACTATTTTTTTATTTATTTATTTTCTTAATTTTAATAAAACTATATAAATTTGTGAGATGAAATTCAATATATCATTTAAATTTATAAAATCGTTTTGTTATTTTAATACTTAAAGATATTAATAATCGATATTTAATTAATAATTATTAATTATAAACCGTATGTTTTTATTTTTTTAAATGCGAAAAACATAAAGTACTTTATAAATAATTTTCGAAATCCAATGTATTGTTTTAAATCTAGTTGTTTAAATATTTTTTAAAAGCTCGTAATTTATTTCGATTAAAGTTATTTTTTTGGTTTTCTTTAATTCTTAGAAATTACGAAAAACAATTTTCTCTAATTTTCAGAATTAAACAAAAATTTTAAATTTGCGAACATTTATCCGGTTGTAATAAAAGGTTTAACGAGTTAATTTATTTGCCTTTTTTCGAGTTTTATAAAGTTTTTTTCGAACGTAATATTATTTTTTCTAGAATATTTATTTTAAAAGATTAAAAAATAAATCTATTTTTTTCCTTCTTATTTTTCTCGTATTTGAAATTCTTTAATTATGTCAAATAAAGTTCGAAAACGCATTAAGTATCTACTTTTTTCGAGTAAAGCGATACGGGATTGAATTTGGATAGAAAACCTTTTTCGCTTGCAACCTTAGCCGTATTAAAACCGGTCGGTCGAGGTTTTAATGATAAAACTTTTTAATTAGGCTTATCGTATTCGTTAAGTGATTAAACGCTTTATATATATATTTTTCAAATAAGTAATCCTTTTATTTAATTAAATACTGGACCTTATTATTGATTATTTTAAAGTCTATTATTTTTCTAACTTCGTACTTGTTATTACAATTTTTTTTTAATTTTTAGTTTTGTTTTTAAAGAGGCGTTTTTTGATATTAGCTTAAATAAGAAAATTTGAAAAGCAGAATGTATTCTTATCTTTTTAGATTGCGATAGTCGATAGGTAGTTTTGGAAATACCTTCGTCGATTTTGAAAAAGCTAAGTTTTTTAAAATCTAGCTTATTATTAAGTGTTTCTTTAATTTATAAATCATTAAAAATTATGTTTTATTTTTAGCGATACAAATAAATCTTATTTTCGTTCTACAGAACTCATTTTTTAATTCTTTTTCTTTTAATATTGAGTTATTCTTTATTAAAACAATTTTAATTCGTTTTTAAAACACAGTTAAATCGTTTTGATTTTTGTTATTATGGTTTTTGCTTTTAGAATAATTATTGTAATTTTTAAAGTTTTAGCAAATATTTATTTTGGCTATTAGGTTTTTATATCGTAACCCTATATATCTATATCAAGCGATGCGCTTATATTTTTATTAATTAATATATTATAAGTTAGTTGCGTTATAACTAAAAGGTTTACCCAATTATTTTATTAATAATTAAGATAATTTCGATTGTATTATTCTATGGCTTAATTATGTCGTTTTATTTAACCGTTCGTTTAAAGATAATAAATTGTTAAAAATTTAAGTGCAGTATTTTTTCTTAAAGAATTAGTACCGAATTTGGACATAAAAAGAGCATTTTTATCAAAAACGGATTTTTTAAGTGTTGTATATATATTAAGATAATAATACATAAAAATATAAGTTACTAATTTTGTTATTGCGATTTGTTTAAAAAGCAAAAAATACTAATATATGACAAATTTATCGATACATACCTATATTCCATCGTATATAACTTTAATAGTTGAGTTTTTAATAAAAATAAGCGAATAATAAAACTTTAAATTATAATATATTACGTTCTATTAGGAATATTCATAAATTATAAAAGATTACACGGTTTATAACGAGTTAGACTTACTTTATTGCAAATTTTCTAAGTCTTAATTATTTATTTAATTACGTTTTTTTCGTAACTCTAAAAACTTAAATATTTTATATTTTTTCAATAATGTTAAAAATTATTTGATTAGTATAGAATAGATTTTCGTGAAATCTCCTTTCAAATTGGTTTCGTTGGTTTTTTAAAATACGAATTTTAATCTAGTATTATAAATAGTTCTTTAGTTTTTCTTTTAATTGCTATGCGTTTTTTGTTCTTTTATATCGTATGAATTTCAGAACCGTATTAGTAATTCGAGAATTTTTTTTTTTAGTATTTTATGCCGCTATATAACGCCAGTTTTGTTATATTGTAATATTTGTACATTTTTTTAAAAAAATCTTAGAATTATAATAACTTTTATAATTAAAAATATTCGCTCAGATATTTTCGAATTTTTAATATTATATATTTTAAAATTATACCTTAACGAAAAAAAGTATTTATATTTCGTATCCTTTATATGGTTTTTACGTTTTTATAAATTGAATAAACTTTTTATAATCGTAGTAAATATTTAAAAGCTTTTTAGTTTTATTAAACAAGAGTTTCTATTTCTTAAATATGTTAATAATTACTTATAATATTTTGTTGAACATTAGATATTTACATTTTATATTTCGTAATACTTTAAAGTAAGAAGTCATTAAATACTATTTTCTATTTTTTTGACTTATTCAAAAATAACTTTTAACGCGTGATTTAAGGCGTCGATTTTATACGTTTTTTTATCTGCTTTAACTAATATTATTATTGATATTTTAGTAATTTAGTTTTTGTGTTATTAAAAATCTTAATTTTCTTTTGAAATTCGGAATGTTTAATATATTTTATAATAGTAAATTTCGTTAATAGTTTAAGTATATTTTTATACTCTTTAATTAAATTACGTACGTAATCGGTAAATTTTAAGATTTATCGAATATTTGTAACGTTTATCTTATTAAAAATGAGCCAGTTTTAATAATTTCTAATTTAGAATTTTTATTTTGAATTCTGTTAAAGTTAAAAGTAAATTCTAAGAAGTTTAGATTTTAGTATATTATATATTTCTTAATAGGCCAATACCAATATTTGCTTTATTTAGGGTTTAGAATATTAC
The DNA here is from genome assembly GCA_004154925.1 of Monosporascus cannonballus. NCBI lineage: Eukaryota > Fungi > Ascomycota > Sordariomycetes > Xylariales > Monosporascus > Monosporascus cannonballus. The sequence goes on along the minus strand of QJNS01000335.1, from coordinate 19,550 downwards.
AGCCGTTTATTTTTGATATCTTTTCAAGGTTTTTGAATATATAAGTATGTCGTTTAAGTATACGATTACACACTTATTTAGGAATTTTCTAAATGTAATCATAAGTGATCATTAAAAATTTAAAAAGGTATTACTAAATTTTATAAGTGGAATTTGATATTTATTATATCCATGTATTATTTTAAAGGTGGTTTTTTATTTTTTCTTTCTTAGTTATTTCGATATAATAATAACTACTTAGAAAATTAAATATCGTAAGTTATTTTTATTAGAATTTTTAAAACTATTTATAAGTGTTAAAACATATTCATTTTTAATAATAATGTTATTTAATTATTTGTAATTAATTATATATCGATAAAAAGAATTTCTATGTTAATCGATTTTTTTGTTTATTATTTTTAAGGTTAAGTATTATAAGAACTAACTAATCTGTTGCAGATTTAAAAGGTTAAATATTTTTTCAAATTTCATTGTATATTTTTTAGAACGGTATTAAATCTTTCAAATATATATATTAAGTTTTATAAAGCTATAAAAAATTATCGTTTTTGAAGAGATATTTGATAATCTTAGAAGTTATATAATAATAATTCGTTATTTTATAGGTTTTTGAAAAATTTTTAAATTTGCGATATTTAAATAATATTGTAATATTTTGGTCCGAAATCTGTATTTTCTTTGATTAAGTAATAAGTTTTTGATGTCTTTTTTAAATACCGTTTTATTATTTCAGAAAGGTGTTTAAATTTTTTAATTGATTCTAGGATTATTAAAACGGAACAAGGATGTTTTTAATATAATATTGTATTTTGAATTATCTATTATATTTAACGTGAGATATTTTTAATATCTTTAGATATAGAGAAAAAGTTTCTTAATTTTGTAAAATTTCCGTTTATTTTCGTATTTAGATAAAGTTCTATTTTTAAGAAATATACTATTTTAGATTACTAGCAAAGCAATAAAATTATATTCTGTTTTTAAATAACTTGCAATTTTAAACATTTTATTTAATATTGAAAACTCTTTCAATTTAACTGAATTTTTGTTTTTATTTTATATAAGACTTTGTATTAGTAGGTTTTTCGATATCTTAATTTTGAAAACTTATAGCGTTTTTTAATTAACGTAATTTATTTAAAAATTGGCCTTTTTGTTTTCGAGTTTGTTTTCAATGATATGTTTAATATAATAATTATTTTAATATTTATATTTTTTTCTTTTTGTTTGTTTAATAACGGAATTTGAAGGTTTTTTGGCGTAATTATTAATTTTATATTTTTCGCGTTATGAGATTAAAACCATAAATTTTGACAAAGGTTATTTCTCTATTTAGAAATATATGCTCGCTCTAAAATATCGAAAAATAATATAAGTATTTTTGTAGTATATCTTTTTAATTTTGTTTTAACTTAGGATATATATAGTAAGACCTTTGATATTTTAAATATCGAGAAGGTTTTCTATATCTATATTTATTATTAGATTTAAGGAGTATCTTCTTATTCTATTCTAGCCAAAAGCTATTTTTTGGCTTTAAATTAAACGAAATAATCGTTAATATAATAAGTTAAGCAATGTAATAAATTGTCGGAATTTATTACCAATTTTCTTAAGTAGGTAATATATTTAAAAAGTTTATAAAAGTTTAGAAATATTGTGTATAATTATTATCATTTAAATAAAATTAAATACGTTTATTGTATATTTCGTATTTCGATATATCGAGATTGCAATGACATTTTACCTTTATAATTATTTTAGAGGCCGTTTATCCTGGATGGTACTTGTAGGTTTCAACCTTAGAGTTCTAGTATATAGAATAATTTTCGTACTTTAGGATATCGTTCTAGATTTAGGTGGTTGTAGTAAAAGTAAATTCTGGCTAGAAGGAGGTTAAGTTAATTTTTCTTTCCTTTCTCGTTATATCTTATTATGTGTTTTTTGTTCAGCCGTTTCAGCTTTTTTAAAAGGTAAGAAATTCCTTTTTTCTTTAAAATATTTCTTTAGTAAAAAACAATACTTATTTTTAAACTGCCTTTGTTGTTATAATTAAACACGTTATATTAAAATTTTGAGAGGTTTCTTCGAAATAATATTCGCTTTTTCTAACGTTTGTCTTTGTTTTTTTATTTCGACTGTTAAAAATTTTATTATTGTTTCGTTTGTAGATTTTTTTCTTTTTTAAGTACTGATTGAAAATTCGATTATTTATTATAATTGCTTTATTAGTATATTTTAGAAATAATTTCGTTTTAAGTTTTATATTTAACTTATTTTTAAGTTAAGACGTTAAGCTATTAAAATAAGAATAAATTAATCCATTCTTAGTAGGTTTAAAACTGCAGTTAATTAATTATATTAAGTTGTATATTTAATATGAACCTAATTTAATAAAGGAAACAAAAGTTATTTAATTGCATATTATTTCTTATTAGGTTTCCGAATAAAATTTATATTCTGTTTTTAAAAAATATCAATATTTATTAAAAATATAATTTGTTATTATAATAGATAACAGTTTAACTAACTATTAAATCTAAGTTAAACAGTTTTATATTAATAGAAATATGTCAAGAGTTTACGTAATAAATATAATAACTGCTTACGTTTCGTAATATTAAGAGCGTTGTAAGTGATCAAATATTATTATAAATTAATATTATTTAAATTTTAAAAATAAGTATATTTATATATTATAATTTATTAATTCTAACGAACCTAGCTTTAAAAGTTATATAATCGAGCTTATTGAATCGGGTTTTAAAAATTGTAGGTCGATTCTGTTAAGTTATTACGTAATTTAACTCGTTCAGTCTATAAATCTCTATTATGACCGTTTTCTAAGACCGCATCTTGTTAAGTCGTAATACGATTCTCTTTTTCCACAATTTTCGTCTCAAAGATTTCTTTTTTTCTGTAAGTTATTCTGGCTTTATCTATTATATTAGGTTGAATCGAAAAATCAGCTAATAGAAAAATTAAAAAGTAGAATACCTTGTTTAAACTTATTATTTTCCCTATCGTGGACATACTCGTATATTCGTATTATGCTAGTCGCGGTTCATCGTCTTATCGCGCCGGTTAGCTTAAGGCTTACAATCCTTGGAGGAATTAGATAAGTTAGAACGTAAAGAGGAACAAGAAAGATAAAAACAAGTGGTATACTACGTAAATATCGCTCCGATCATTATTGTATTCTTTAACTAGTCGTGGTTAGAAAGTACCGACTAGACTTTTATAAACGTAATTAACTAGAGTAACCTTAGTTCTGGCGGCGTCGCTGCTAGTAAAAGCATTTTAATAGCTACTGGACGTTTATAAGAAATTTTACTGGTTTTTAAATATTTTCGGAATCCGGATAATTTTTTTATTTAGTTAAATACTAAGTAAATTCGGTTTTTTTTCGCATAGTAATTTTTTTATTTTATAAATAATATCGGTTTTTATTTGTATATTATGATATCTCGTATAGATTTTAATAATATTTATTATTACTTTAAATAAAGAAATATAAAAATCGAGATATAATAAGATAAAATATTTTTTCTTTTGAAATATTAAATTCTTTAACTTTTTCTAATTATTAGGTTTATTTATCAAATTACGTAGAAATTCTATTTTTATTTTTATGTTTTTATATAGTCACTTAAAATATTTAAACCCAAATAATGTTATAATATTAAGAAATCCGTTATATATATTTTTATAAATATTAGATATAAACTCAAGATTTACATTTATTAAAATTATTTTAATATTTTTATAATAAATAATATTATATGTTAATTAAGTAATACTTAACTTTTTATTTTAAATATCGTACAACCAATATATATAAGATTATAAATATATTTGTAATATTTAATTTACTTATCTATTTAAAGTTTAAATAAAATATATGTTTGATAATTTAAATTAATTTATATTTTAATATTTCACATAAACTTTAAAATAAATGTAATTCTTTTGCTAGAAATGAATTTATTTAATAACTTATATTGGTTACAAATAAGAAACCATCGTAAATGTGTTAACGATTACGAAAATATTATAATAATATATTTTTGTTATTTGATTTTCGAATAAAAAGATTTTATAATAAAACTTGTAATAATTCAATTTTAGAATTATTTCGAAGTTAATCATAATTGTAATTTCTTATAAGCTTTATTTTATCATATTTTGTCCTTATTATAAAATTTTATTATCGTCGTATTTTTTAAAATATTATTTCTATTCTTAAAAAATATTAAATACATTAAAATTACTGTAAATCTTTAAAGATATATATATATATATATAATTTATATTTTTATATATTCTATATCAAACCTATCTATTATCTATAAAAATTATACTGCATATAATATTTGGTTTATTTATATATTATTATAATACTTTTTAATTCTTTAATATATATTATATGGTATAACTCTTCTTCTCGTAAATTGTCGTAAATATAAATATTGTTCTAGAATACGATCTAAAATTATATAAATAATTTTAATTTATTTCTTTAAAATTTAGTTGCGTATTTAAAATATCGATTTTGTTATTTTCTAAGCCCTTTTTATAAATAATAACGAAATTAAAGTTTATTGTTTTTTATATATTATAACTATCGTTTTTAAAACTTTTTAGTTGAAATAAAACGGGTAAAAGTTTATTAATATATATAAACTTTAAGTGAATAAAATTTTCTTTGAAATATCAAAATTTTCGAAAAATTAAAATAATAACTATAACGTTTTTAATTAAGATACCGTAATTAGATTCTGCTTTTTCAATTTAAACGAAAAAAAGAATAAAATATAATTTGTTTTAATTATTCCGTTATCTAATTATATTATTTAACGCATAATTTAAGATATTTATTTGGAATTTAAAAAAGAGTATTAAATTATATATAATTTATTTTATTTCGTTAATACTTTTATTTCTCATTTTTAAAAGGTTTTTTATTTATAATATTTACAAAAAATATGTTTGATAAAATTCATTGAAAGTATAATGCTTTTTCTAAAGTTTCGGATAAATCTTTTATAATATTTAATAAATTTCAAAAATACTTATACTCTTTTAATTAAAATTATCGTTTATTATTTTATAATTATAGCATTTTTAAAAAAAACAATTATATCAATATATTTTTTAAAAAACTTTATATTTTAAATATTTAATTTCTTATTTATAAAGTTGATTTTTATATTAATTAATTATTTCACAGTTTGTAACCTTTTAAGGAGTTTATAGACGTATTTTCTATATATCTTCTATATTTTTAAATAAGTAAAATAAAATGTTAAAATCATATATAATAAAAATATGAAAATATTTTCGCAATACATACTTTATTATTTATTATACAGTTATTAATATATTCTTACATTTTATTATCGTAATCAAATATTTTATTAATTTGTTTTTAAAACTAAGTATTATAAGTTATGGAACAAATAAAATTAAATTCTTATTGCCGTAATTAAAGAGAGTAATATTCGATGTTTAATGATAATACAGTTTAATTGTCGCTGTTTAATTATAAGTTTTAATTTGTTATTTTTTCAAGTACGAAAACTATAAAGGACTTTATTATTAAATGTTTTAGGATCAAAGTGAGAGAAATAATACGAGAATGTTAGAAACCAGTCTAAAACTTGCCCTTTTTTTCTAAGAGAGGAGTGAGCAACTACTCATAAAACAATTATCCCTTAACGACCTCGTAACTATTACGTAAAAATAACACATAAAATGCTTAGCGTTTTCTTAGTAGTGCGCACACTTTCTTAGTCTCTAAGATTTACGAATAACTTTAAATGTTAAATTTATTCTTTTTATAACCGAATTTTTAGATATTTTTTGAAAATACGTAATTTATTTCCGTTAAAACTTTAAATAAGGTAAAGTTTCGTAAATAAAATTTCCTTTAGGATTATTTTATAGTTTTTCTTCGTTATATTTTAGTAAATTTCTAATTCATTTTTCTTTTAAAATAATGTTTATATATATAATGTTATAATAATATATTAATTAGATTTTTGATATTTGAAGGTATTATTTTAGATTATTATTTAATTATTTAAACTTTACTTTAATAATAATCATTATACCTCGTAACTTTTTAATATTTAGTTTTCTTTTATGTTTTACTTTTTTTATATTTCACCTTTTTGGATAGTAAGATATTTGTCGTATTTTTATATTTATATTTATTGTTATTTTCGATTAAACATTAAAATCTTAATTTATTTTTAATTAACAAAATATGAACCAAACTTTATTAAATTAAGTTTTTCGTTATTGTAAATAAAACTTTAATATTTGGTATTTGTAATTAAAAAAAGTTTTAATTTATATTTCTATAATAATCTCAGCTTATAGACAATATCTGATATAATATAATTTCCGTTTAAAGTTTCGTAATATATTAATACCTTTCGATCTATATATTTAAAATAATAAGGTTATTAACGGCTTTTATTAAGAATTTAAAGCGTTTTTCGAAAACATTTTTTAATCTTTTTAGCTTTCGGTATTTTGCAGCCTTTTTATAAATAATTTATCTTTTTAATTCTTTTTTAAATTCGTGAACGCTTATTTATTCTTCTTATATAACGCGTTAAGTTAATATATTTATCAATTTTTGTCGACGTACTTACTTTTTTCAATTTTATTAGTATTTCTTTTAATTATTTTTAATTCCTTATTTTATTAAGTAAATTGTTTTTTTCCTATAATATATAACTTTTTAGAAATATTTCCTACAGTATATTAAATTAATTGTTTATAAATGAATAATTATATGAATAGTAAAAATAGAAAACTAGTTTTACGAATATTTCTTTCTTTTTAGCTAATTTTATAAAGCTGTTTATTTATCGATATTATCTTATAAGATAATAATTCGAAAATGCCGATGTTACTATTTATTAGGCTTGTTATTTCCGATTTAAGTAGAAACATCGAATTCTTTTTATATATAAGTATGATACTTTAATAAATAAAATTTTTTTATTCGTTATATATTGAATTTTTTAGTTATTTATAATATACGCTATGAAATTTGCTACATCGGTTTGAAATCTCACACTAAACAGTGTTTATTTATTTTTAATATTTTTTTAATTAGTCTTGAGGCACATTATTATTGTTTTTAATTTTTTTAGCTTAATTTCTTAGTTTTTCGTTGTTTGCGTCTGAGCTGTTGTTGTAACAACCTTTATTTTTATTAGGCTTAAATTATGTTAATGCTTTGTTTGCTTTTATTTAATAACTTTCCGTCTGGGTTAATTAGTCGTTTTTTCGAAACGAGAGTTTAATTGCCCTATCGTCGAGGTTTCTTATAAGTACTTTGGTAATATCTTATTTTGCTATGTTTTTTATATTGTATTTAGCTTTTACTTTCTATTAAATTGCTCCTAATTTTATAGGTTTTATCGCCGTATTAGAAGAAACAAAAGATATATTTCGTTTTCATTTTTAATTCAATTTATTATAACAGGATCGTAAGATATATTATCTTTTTACGTTCTTTTTATTTTTTAAAGTATCCGTTATGGGTTTTAACTACTTTGCGATATATTTATTTGAAGAAAATAATCGTTCAATTCGAATTTTATCGTTTGTTATATTATTTTTTAGTCTTTTATAAAATATATCGACAAAGATATTAAGTTTATTATTTCTTTATCCGGCTTTAATTACGAAGCTTTTAAAAATAATCGCATATTTGAAAGATAGTCTTTTTTGTCGTAATTAAAGAATTTATTATGCCGTATATCGTTTTTCGTTTAGATTATTAAAATTATTACGTAAGTTTTTTTAAAAATTGATATATAAGTAAAAGATTTCGTTAATAAATCTTTCTTTATCCGATTTTCTCTTTCTAAATAATTTATTATAACGAGTTCGAAATAATTAACCGTGTTTTCTATTAAATATGCTTTTACGGCCAAAATCTAATTTGTTAACTTATTAAGGAGAAAAAATCGAAAATAAACGCGTACTTAAATAAGAAAAACTTCGACAGTTCTTTTTTCTATTATACAGTTTTAAGTTTTTAAGCTTTGTTTTAATAAGAGAGATTTATATAAGTAAGATAATTTTAACTTAATATACAAATTATTAAACTTTCGTTTCGAATTTCCGATTCCGAATTTAAAATTATTAAATAAGAGTTTTTTAAAATTGGTCGATATTTTAATAATGGTAAATATTACTTGAAATTTAATAATATTATTAAATAAAGATTTATAACGCATAATAACTGAAACTTTAATTAATCATTAAATTTAAGTCCAACGAATTTATATTAACAAGAAAATGGCAAAATTATAAATAATAAAGATAATAATTAATTACGTTCCTTAATATTTACAATATTTTAAATATTGAAAAAATATTACAAAGTAATATTATCTAAAATATAAAAATAAATATATTTCTATATTATAATTTATATCGAACTTAGCTTTAAAAGCTTTACGATCGATCCTATCAAGCTATTACGTAACTTGACCCGTTTAGCTCGTAAATCTCTATTGCAATCATTTTTTAAAGCCGCTCCTTATCAGGTCGTAACAGTTATATTTAAAAAGTCGTTAAAATAATTTTATCAGTAATCTTTTATAATGAATTCGAAGTATAAATGAATTTTTTCAATAAATAATTACGAAATAGTTACTGTCTTCGGTGATTTTTCAATAAAATTCTTTTATAAAACTTAAAATAAAGCTTAATACGAACCAGAAATTTTTTTATGTTCGTAAATTTATTATAAGGCTTCGATAGAATTAATTTGTAATATTTAACGTTTGACATTTTATAATAGTTAAAGGGTGAAATAATATTTTTAAGTAATTAGTTTACGCCGAATAATGTTAAATTTGAGGCCTTTATTTATCGAATCTACTTGACGTGTTTTTTGCTTTAAAGCTCGGATTTCTGTTATTAAAATATATAGCTTTTTATCAAATGTTAACTTTTTCTCCTTACTCTTTTATTTGGCTCTATTTTTTTTCTTTTTTTCTTTAACTTTTTAACTTTAAATTCTTAAATTTTAATAATATTTTTTGCGTAGGTAAGTTGTTATTAAAACGAAAAAAGACCTTTTTAGAATCGGGTAAATACTGGTGCTACATTATCAATTAATTTAAGTACTTTTTCTATAAGACGTAATTTGTTTTGTTTGATTATTGCTTTTTTATTAGTTAATAACGAAAATCGGGATTATTATTTCTCTTTTAAATGTGGTTTTATAATATTGTTGTTGTTATGTTTAAAATAGCTTATATTTAATTGAGTCGTAAATTATTCGTCTGCTATTAATTAAAAGGTTACTAAAATTTAACGAACCTATTATATATTTATATGAAAATATAAGTAATATCTAAAAGAGAGCTTAATTTAAAAATAATATTAAGATTAGATATTATTAAATAGTTTGTTTATTAAAAAGCTTTGCGAATTTTTCGCTTAATTTAAAAACGACACTTCCGATTAACAATTTAAATTAATAATTACGGAGCGAAATTAAGTAAGTGGTTATTTATAGTAAACTATTAATTATATATATTTTTCGAGTTTTATTTAGTTTTTGAAGATGACCAAAGATATTTTTCTCCGATTTCTGGAATTTAATAGAAACATTTGGTTTATCGGAGTTTATCCGGTTGTAGTGGAAAGTTTAACGAGTTAATTCACCTGGCCTTTTTCGAGTCTAGTAGAGATCCTTTCGAACGTAACAATACCGTTACGCTACTAGGGCAAAAGATCGATGAAATGATCGCAATTGCGATAATCATCCTGGTGCTTACAGCTGTATATATATACTGGAGCCTGTATGGTACTCCCAAACCGTAATATTTATATCTAACCTATGTATAAAATATTAAATACATCGAAGTACCTTAAGTAACTAATTAAAAAATCAATATTAAATTTTAATTCCTTTTTAAAAAAAAGATATTAATAATTCGAATAACTATATTAAGAACGGATACTTCTTAGTACTTTTATTTTAAATATCGTTAATTTGTTGCGAAAATAGAATCTTTAATTAATTGAAAAATATACATTAATATGTTAACAACGCACTAAGAAGGCTAAAGCGAATTAAGATATCAAATACTAAATTTACGAGCTATCTCTTTTACATATTAGTATAATTTTTCTCCTTAACATTTAATGAAAAATAATAAAAATAAAAAAGATTTATAATAGAAATCTAGTAAAACATAGAATGAACAAAAACAAGAATTTCAGTTATATTGTAAAAGGCTTTACCTGAGCGGTCTGCAATCAATTGCCAATAAGAGTTTATTTTCTAGCTAAAGAGAAAAGGAAGGGAAGACGAAAATACAGTTATATGTGTTCGCATATAAGGCCCTGCGTTAATGCTGCTTGGTACCGGCGTTTATCCGGTACTCCATAATAAGGCTCTATACAACCCCATCATATTACCCCCCACCTTTCCCAAAAGGGGTTAATTTATCATAAGATCAATAATCGCGTTAATCCTTAGTTTTTGATTAGTTTTTCCGCCTTACGTAAAAAAGGACGTATTAAGTATGAAATAACAAATTCCGTTATATAAGTTTTTTTCCGATACTTCCGCGCTTTTTCCGTGCCGTTTATTAACTTACGTTACAGGTTAAATTAATAGCCGTTAGTAATCATATTATTAGCGCTTTCGAAAACCTCGTAATCGTAACTTAGGCAGCTGAAGAAAAATTTCGGTTTTGCCGGAGTTTAATATAAATAAAGCCAAATAATCGCATATTTTAGATACGTAATTTTTTTGCAACGTTAACGTTACAAATTCGTAAAGTAAATTATTAAATTCATAAATTTTCAAACGTAATCAAATAATTTTATAACCGGCGTATTATTTTTATAATTTTTAACTTTTTCCTAATATATTCTATTTATAAATAACGGAAGCGTTATTTTAACGCTTATTTACAAATTATATAAAGTTATTTTTAAGCAATTTTTTTAAATCTCCTATATCGTTTTCGTATTATCCGGCCGGTATTTTTAAGTTAGATTTTTACTCGTTCATTTTTGGATAATACGTTAAATTTAAAATTTGTTATTTATAGTTATATTACTATATTCTTTTTCGAATTATTATAAAACCATTATATTTATGAATTTTTCGAACGGTTCCTAAATCGGTTATACGTAATTTAATTACTTTATCTGGATTTGGTATATAAAACTTTTCTTTACTTTTTTAATCCGAACTTAAAAGATATTTTGGATTTTAAATTTTAATTTATTATTTCCTTTAAGAATAATAAAAAAAGGTTACATATTTATGTTAATTTAAAATAAGAAAAGGTTACGATTTACGCGCCTTAATAAATCAACATAAAAACGATTATGGATTTTTTTAAATATATTTAATTTAATAACGTAAAATTTAATTATTTTGGTTATTTAATATTTGGCTTAGAATTACCTTAGCTTTTTTAATAACTAAATAGTAACGATATTTTTTAGGAATAATCAGATTTTATTATTAATTTTGTATTTTTCGGCAAAAGAATAACGTTTATTTGCTATTTCCTCCTAGGTTTACTAGGTTGCCATTATCGCGGTTTAAGCGAATTTCGTATTTTTTTGTAATTTTTTAACGAAATTTTCCGTTTTTATGCGTAAATTTTCCTTAGTTACCGAATTATTTTTTATTTAAGGAATTAAATTAACGTAATATGCGTAAAATAAAAAAAGATTTAATTTTACCGAAATCGTATTTCGATTATTAATTACGAATATCGTTTCCGGAAAAAGCTTATTTTATTCCTATTACGATTACGTTACGAAAAGTTATAAATAAATTAATACCTCTTAATTAACCCTTTCCGTAACATTATTAATTTTTAAATAATATATAATAAAAAGGCGTTATTTTATTTTTATTAACTTACAAAATTTGGTCCAGAATTTTTTTACCTAATTAATTTCTTTATTACTTATATTAACTTTAAAAAAATATGAAATTTCTAATATATTTTTACAAATACCTCCATATATATTTTTACGTTTATCGTACGTATCGTTTTTAAAATTATTACTTTAAATAATCGGTTTATTATAATTATCAAAAAAATATAAATTATATTTAAAAACGGTTAATAAATCGGTTATAAAATCGATCGATAATTTGCTATAAAATCGTTAAGAAACCGGAAATAATTTTAACAATTTGTTTCTTATTTTTCCATACATTTTTATAGCCGCATACGTCGTAATTCTTGCAAAACTGCTTTATTATACGATATATATCCGGCCAGAAAAGATTTTTCGAAAATACCGTTATCGTAACCTTTTTACTTAGGTAACTTATTATATAGAAATTATAAGTATTTTATATCAAAACCGTCTTAAACGGCTCCTAATCTGAAATCTAAAGGCATTTCCGAAAAGAAGAAAAGTCCTTAACGTCTAAAATATATTTTATAATTAATATTAATAATTTTAATTCCGCATAAAAATTATATTTTTTTATAATAACATTAATAATACGATTATAACTTTTATTATATTTTAACGTTACGTCCCAAAGTTTTTGGAAATTTTCGTAATATTAAAATATTTGCAGTTTTAAAAATAACTCGTTATTTTCAATTTTAATATAATTAATTATTATCCTATTTTTAATATATTTTTAATGTTTCGTAAACAATATAAATAATTATTTATTTTTTATTAATTAAAACTTTCGTACGGATTTCCGGTTATCGCCTTTTCCTATAAATATATTTTATTCCTTACGCAAAAATATATGAACCTTAATATTTAAAAGGCCGGTACGGAATTAAAAATAAAAATTAAAATAAAATAATTCTTTTAATTATTTTATTTAACGTTCGTTTAACCTTTTACTAATTATAAAATATTTTAAATTTGTATAATAAGTAATAATTTTAAATAAGATTATTATATTACGTAATTTTATAACTTATACCTTTAAATAATTTATTACCGCTAAAAAGTTTTTATTATATATTTCGTAATTAACTTTAACGGAATTTAATTTCGTAAAATAATAAATAATTAAATATAATATTTTCAGCTTATTAACTTAAAATAAATAATTTCCGCATATTATCTTTAAATAATCTGCTTTTAATATTATAAATTTTTCAAGGTTTTATTATACCAAAATCAGTTCCGTTATAAAGGCGTTTTTAAAACGTTTAAACGTTATTTTTTCTTTTTTCCTTTAGCGGAATAAAGTTTTTTCCGAGTTAAAATTATTAATGATACCGATATATTTACGTAATAAATTATAAAATTATAATAAAAATTTACAAACCTTAGGAAATTTCGGTTTTTTTTAAACATTTTAAAAATTTCCCATTTTTTAATTACGTATAATTTCTCGGGGTTTATTCGTATCCCTTTTTCGGCATTTATAATAAATCCAAAATATTTTATTATCTTTATGGCGAATTCGCATTTGAAAATATCCAGATTTAAACCCGTTTTTCCCAAACGGCTTAAAACCTTTTTTATATTTTATATATAATCTTTTTAAATCCGGAGGAAAAAATAAAGATATCGTCCATATACGCTAAATAAAAAACGTTAAGGTATTCCCTTAAAACCCTATTAATATATCACTGGAAAGTTGCAGAAACCCCGTATAAACCGAACGGTATTATTAGCTATTTGTATAAGCCAAAACGCATTCGAAATACCGTTTTTTATTCGTTTTTTTCTTTAATCCTAATTTTATAAAACGTTATTCGGACGTTTATTTTCGTAAATCATTTAATATAAAAAAGTAACCTTAAGGTTTCCGAAATACAGAATAAAAAATAACGGTTTTTTTTAGTTATTATATTTAACGCCTAATAATTATAACAAAAACGTAATTTTTTTCCGAATCTTTTTATAAATAAAACCGGAACCCTTATAGGTAAATTACTTACGCGGATATATTTTTTATTTAAAAGCTTTATTAAGGTTTTCTTTAATGTTAATAATTCGTCCTTAATTATATTATATAAGGGCCCCCATAATATTAATATCTTTTTCCTTATTTCGTCTTTATGCAATAAAATTGCATAATTTAGTCCGGAACGGAATAGGAATAAGACGTTACCTAATTTTTTATCGAATAACTTCCGAAATACTTTTAATTTAAACGAAAACGTTTTGTTAACCATTATTTTGTTTTTAAGTATTAACGCCTTATTAATATCGGCCAAAATAACTAAAAACAATTAAACTTTTTATTTAATCTCTTTAATCTTTTTTATTTTTCGAAATTCCGCCCCGAAAACGGCAATTAAAATCTTTCTTATTTTACGAATTACTCGTACGTTATTTCCTTAAACCTCGTATCCTTTTTCGTAAACCCTTATATAACTTATTATACATATTATCAAAAAATGCTTTTGCGTTATATATATAACGTTATAACGTTTTATTTAAAGCTTTCCCAAAATTAAGGAATAATTAAAGCTATTAATAATATATGCAAATATTTTAGCTTTAAAACCGTCGATATCTATTTCTATATATATTATTTCCTTAATTTTTCTTTACCGTTATCAGTTTCTTTTTCGAACTTTTTTTAATTCGCGTAATTTTATTAAAATATGCGGTAACCGTAAATATTTTACGAACGTTTCGCTTATTGCGCCAAAATATTTATATTCTTAATTAATAAAAATTTCTACAAATTTTTCTTAATTAATATATATAAAGATAATAAATAAAATGCCGTTTATATTTTATTTCGCGATTTTTATTTCGGCTTAGGTCGCCTTTTGTTTTCGAACGCGCTAATACTTAAAAATTACTTTTTTTCCTTTTCGCTTTTAAATTTTAACTTTTTATCTTTATACGCTTTTAACAAATAAATCTTTTTTACGGTTTTTTATTGGTACAAATAAATAACGGTTCGCCTTATAATTATAACGCCTATAACGTAAATAAAGGTTTTTCGCTTTACGGGCGTTCCGTTCTTTTTAAGTTACCTATTATACGTACTATATCGGCGTTAGGAATAAAATTTGGAATCTTTATTTTTGCCGTTTTACTGCCGAAATATCTATTATACTTATATTTTTATCTGGGTTATTTTCTGCTTAATTATTACCGCCCAATTAAATTATTAAAAAATTATTCGTTTTTTTTACCGCGTTATTCCTTTAAGGCGTCCGGTAATTTCTATCACCTTATTTACCTACGTATTATAATTTTAAAAAAAGTTTATTAAAATTAAAACTTAAATAAATTTTTTATTTAATATTTTTTAAAAAAACGTAAATTTCGCTTTTATTAATTAAATAATCTTTTTTACGTTTATTAACGTTTTTTCGAATAAAAAATAAAATAACGAAAATTTCACGTTATCGGTTTACCTTAAATTCCGAAAACGTTCAGTTACTTTTTCCTTTTTATACCGATTATTATATTATTCGTATAATACTTAAAAAAAGAATTAACGGGATTATAAATATTATTTAAATATCCGGTAATATAATAAATAATAACCGTATATTATATATTAATTTTGAATCTTTCGTATATAACGTAAAATTACTTATAAATTCCTTTTACGAAAATAACGTTTATTTCGAGTTTATATATTATAAATACGTATTATCCGGGGAACTTTTTTTGTCCCGTCGAACTTTTCCGGCCAAAATAACGGCTTTCGCTTAACTCTTATTATTAATTCGGTCGTTCGAACCGTTTTTACGAAATAGCCTAATTACGTTTCTAATCGTTATTAAATCGAAAAAAAGTTAGTATTTGTAAAAACTATCGCATTCCAAATTTGCAACTAAATAATAAACTTTTGCTAAATAATTAAGCCGTTTTTAAGCTGTTCGGCCGTTTATATTAATTCTTTATTTGTCTTATATTACGCTTTTATATACTTACGGAACTAGGTTACCTTTTTCTTATTTTCTTCGAATTGGTAGCTTATACGTAACTTTATAACCGCTATTAAACTTATTAAAATTTCCGTTATAACACTAAATACCCTTTATAACTTTAAGTCGATAAAGGCCCCTTACTGGGCCCCTTAAAAAACGTTCGAAAATCCAAATATCTAATTCCGAACGTCTTCTATTTTGCTAAATAATAAGCTAGAAAATATGTAAAAGGCTTTACTTAAACGGTCTGCAATTAGTTACCAATAAAAGTTTATTTTCTAGCTAAAAAAAAGAAAGGAAAACGAAAATACAGTTGTATCTATTCGCATATAAGACGCTGCGCTAATGCTGCTTGGTACCGGCGTTTATCCGGTGCTTTATAATAGGGCTCCATACAGCCCTATCACATATATTAATATAATAAAGAGCTAGATATTAAAAAGGTTTAAGCAAAATATAGATAAAGTTTTCAAAGTATGAAAGTAAGAAACATTGAAAAACAATATATAAAATATTATTATATTCTTTCGTAGAACCGTAATAAATTAAAAATTAAAAAAACTAATTTCGAAATTAAAAGTTAAAACTTACAAAGTTTAACCAAGCCTTATAAAACGCTCTAAACAAATCCGAACATAATATTAAAGCTAACTTAAAATAAAAAAAGAAATTATAAATTAAAATTAAAGTATTTATAATCGTTTATAACACTGGAAATTTCAAAAGAAATATTATTATTTTAGAGCTCGTTTTTAGGTATATAGAAAATTAGTTAAATTCTTTAAAATTTCTCAAGGACAATATCTTTTAACAAATATATTTATCTTTTTTATATTTATAGCAGGAATTACTATGCATATATTAATATAATACTATTTAACCCTTACTCTCGGTTTATTATATGAAGTTCATATTTGTTTTGTTTTTCCTTATGTAGTTTTTTTGGTTCATTAGTAATAAATATATGGGTTTCCGGATTTTGTGTAGAAAACTCCGGCGCGTCAAGGTGTTGGCGCGTGAACTGGGTGTCTGAATTATAGGCAGATGACCTCGCTCAGAAAGGCTGACTTCAAGGCGGTCAACCTCCTTTGGAATGTTTGCAACTAGACAAGTATATCCTCCAGAAACCCAGCAGGGTCGCATCTAGATAGTGAGATGCAAGTTGGGATCTCTAAGCAAACTCGAAGTTAGACATGGTCAGAATCGCTCCGTCTTACGCTCTTCTTCCCGACTTTGTGCTAATCAACGCAAAACCGCATTTCCGAAATAGGTTCATGCAGTCATCAAAAGCCCAAAGCGTGACTTTTCTGCCCAGCCAAGAGTCTGCAATTTTGGTTGTGTATGCGCTAGTTTTCAGCTCATGCGTTCTCCATCGCAGCTAGCCTTCCCCCGCGAAGCGAGGTCTGCCTGATCGACAATAACGATCTTTGGTAAGGCTGAGATCCCTATTTTCATTCGCCGCCACCGCGCTTGTTGGCCGTAGCATTGATGATCGCAATATTAATGCCAAGCTCCATTGCGCATCATAACCGTCTTTGGAAAAATCCTCGCCTGCATCGTAACGGCCGCCAGATCAGTCTCGGCAGGATAAAATATATATAATGTCCGCTTCCCAGAAACTGAGATGAAAAATTCTGCATCAACGGATCCTATCCACTAATCTTCGTTACACTCATTAAGATCACAGATCCCTTGTAAGCGCTGTCATAACGTCGTTTTCACGGTTCTGAATGCTGCTGACCCGTGCCGATTGCAGGACGCCCTAATCCCTCTCGAACCGCCACCATGCAATTACCCATTCTCGGACTTGCCTTGTTGGCTTCAGCCTTTGGCGTTCAAGCCGCCGGCAAACCTGCTCGGCTTGGGGAGTCTGCCGTCCACGAGGGACCGGAATATGACAGCGTTGAAGGCTACCGAAAGCCGTCCTCAGATGACTTAACGACTATCCAGCAAGTCTGTCCCCCACGATGGCCGCGTCCTTGCCCCGATGGCAGGTGGTGCTGCTCGAATGCCTACCCCTGGTAAGTCACGTCTCCGCAGTGTTCATATCCTTTTAACCGCTTTCTTTTTGATGTCTTGGTGCTCTCTTGCTCGGTACCATGCGTCCTAACTTCAGATTCCTGTCTTGAATGAGAACTAACTCGCGGTGTTCAGGTGCTGCAACCAGTTCTGTTGCCCTAACGGCTACCGGTACTGTGGTAGGGATGGGAGATGCTATGCTAGGTGAGTGTCCTGAGATGAATACCCTGATTTCCTGAGCTTGAAGTACTGACGTTGGACCAGGCCCTGAGCCTCCCGATGTTAAAGACTAGCTACCCCTTGGGTCAGATGTCGTATAATCGGTGATAGGTGATTGGTCAGGAAATACCTACTAAAAGTAGGAGAATTTTTTCTATGGGTTTCCCAGGACGATTTACGTAACTATTAATACAATCATTCTCTTCGGCGGCCTTGGTGGAACCTTTTACGTGAGAACTAGGAAGGTCAGCGCACACTTAGCGAACAGGTAAACCTTGCTGGAAGCCTAAATAAGACTTAGGAGAGGATGCCATTTATTTGATTCCAAACCCTCCATCGGATCCTCCTGTACCACCTATGTATGACTGATACGCAAAGCCTTATTATAAGCAGCACGGTAAGAAGAATGCAGCAACAGAATGATTTGGCAGGATGGTGTCAACTCTGCCAGGATTTGTGGCATAGAATTATTCTCCCCAACCCCATCTGTTCTTTGTTGACTCCGAAATTCTCATTCATCTGCTGGAGGTTTCAGGTTTAACTGGTCACGCGAAGGTACATGTAAAGCCCTGGATGATTTGAAAAACCTCCAAAGAATGCGCTCTAGACAGGCAGGATAACTGCGAGATAACATATTCCGATGTTGCAAATCGTCAAGGGCCAGCAGTGCTAGCGCTTGACACGGATAGTCACATGAGATTAGTGCAGAATCCTTCCACAATTGAAAGGAAGGCTTCCAAGGATGACAATGCGCAAGGGGAAAAGATTCGCGTCGTTTACTTCCCTGGAAGTCACTGTTACCTTACCCTTTTTCTCGTTCACTCACCGCAGCTCCCTTTATCATTTTCCTATTTCTCGTGTAACGCTTATTTTACTAGATTTCAGGTAGAGCAGGATTGGAACTCCTTTGCTCTATCACACCGACCTTTGCGAGGTATTGTTTCCGGCCGGTGGCGTATGCCCTCGTTTTAAGGTAAGGAGCTTGCGAACGAAGTGGACAAGGGTTATTGTGTCGAAAATTTCCCTTCTCTTAGAATCCATTTCCGCATTTTGAATCTTGGCACGTCCCAAATAGGACAGTAAAGGTAAGCACTCCATGCGGTTCGTGCGTATAGGGCTTTCCTAAAGCCCGAGAGCTGTGAAACCCCTGGATAGTCAAGCTGGCTAACCGTCGACCTGGATAATTGCTAACGGAATTAACCGTTAATTTAGTTAACCGGCAGCCTGGTTAATTGATATATTAAATACAAAAAAGTTTGTTTTTAACAAATATTAAATAGGCATATACGTACTATAAAACTTTCGCAATATAAGATGACCCCCCCATCCGCGCTCCACCCCATCAACGCGCCACCCCACAACCGCGTTGCGCGTTGATCCACTTACTGATTTCTTTCCCTA
>QJNS01000334.1:31590-69913 GCA_004154925.1 Monosporascus cannonballus | reverse complement strand
ATTATTATTATTATTATTATTATTATTATTATTATTATTATTATTATTATTATTATTATTATTATTATTATTATTATTATTATTATTATTAATTTTATTTCTTTTAGAAACGAAATTCCTACCCCGGGAATTCGAATAATAAAAATCACCGCATTATCCTAATAACAACCGCCGACTGCAATTCGAACGACAAAAAAACCAGATTATCTGGATAATAACTACCGACTATTTTTATTAAATAAGAGCAAATTTCAAAACAAAATGCTTACAGTTACCAGATAGAAAAAAGAGATTAAAATATAGGTTCAGCATTATTATTTCAAACTAGAGAAAAAAATATAAATTATAAAATTAAAATATTAATTAATACGATTTTAATTTTAAAAAGCTATTGCTTTACATAAAATCAACCGGTTTTAAAATTATATACCCTGTTAATTCTATAAGATTTCTTTAAGATTATAATCCGGGAAATCTTATTTAATATACAACTGAAAAACAATGTCAAGATTAACAATTTGCATTAAAAGTATTACAGAAACGGTAAAATATAAATAGATTACTTATTTATTAATAATAACTTTATACGATTTATACGAAAAAGGTTATTATTTACATAAAAGATTTTCTTATAGTTAAATAAATTTATAAACAAATAAGTTTAAGATTTATCCTTAACATTGTATAATATATATGACGTATTTTTTAATAGAAATTTACTCGAAATTTGGCTGAGATTGTTTCTAAGTAAATTAATTATATATATACTAACTTAACTTTTTTCTAATTTATTTACTATGTATCAGATATTTGTTTTAACTTATTTTTATTATATATTAAAATATTTATATTATATCTATTATTGTTAATCGATGTAGTTTTATAATAATAATTTTGATGTTTACAGTTAGTTTAAATCAAATATTCTAATAAATAAAATTTTGTTTTTTTATGCCCCACGTACTAATTCAAAATATACATATATCGTTTTCTCGATATAATATATATTAATTTTCGTATTAATCAATATTTCATTATATTTAATAAAATATCGGCTTTCGAAAAAAAAAATTCTTTATAAACGCTGTAATTCTAACAACGCGTTTTTAAATAATAAATATATTGTAAAAACGCGAAATTATAACGAAAAACTCCTTTATGAAAGTTTTAATACAAAAGCCATAAAAGATACCGAATAAGTATTACGAATCAAAGTTTGCCGCAATAAAACGGCTTAAATAAAAAATATCCCGAACTAGATTTTATTTTTTAACATAAAGCTTATAAAAACATTATCGATATGGTTAATAATTCGTTATAAGTTCTCCTTTTAATAATATATCAATTTTTATATAAATTCTTGTCAATTATTTATAAAATAAATATTGTAAATAATTAGAAATTTAATATAATATCATTGTCAAGTTACTTTCTAATATAATAAAAGTAATATAAACAATTTGGGTTGGTAATTTTATAAATTCTTTCATTTATATAATAATTTTTTATAAACGTCCGTTAATAGAAAATATAAATTTATTTCCGAAAAAATTAAAAAACGAAGAAATCGTCTTTTTATATTAAGATAATACGATTTATCGTTATCATTAGTTTTTAGAATTTAAAAATAAATTAACGTTATTAATTAACGATACGGTATATATTATAGGCAAAATAGTTTTTAAATTATTAACATTTATTTGAAATAAATGTACCGTTATATTATCAATAATTAAAAAATTTATATATTAGTTTCTTAATTTTTGAATCTTAATTTTTATTTTTTTCATATATTGAACAAATATTTTTAAAGTATTTTGTTGTCAATTTAAGCTTAATATATATTTTAATTAAATGTTTTTAAATATGAAATGTTTTATTCCAATAATTATTAACGTAATTATAAAATATATAGAATATAAAAAGTTTTTTTAAAATATAAAAATTATAATATTTTCCTTAAATAACGGTACTTAATAAATTAATTAATGCGTAAATTAATACGTATATTTTGTATTAACTGAATATATAATATTAATTATATTATGCTTATATTTGTTAAGTTATTGTTTTTTTTAAAAAATATTTTCGTTATAAAAACTTAATATCCGAAATTAAATTAAATATATTTAACTTTATTTATAATAAAAAAATTAATAATTTTGAAAAAATGTTTATTTTTTTATTATTGGTGTTATTTCGCTACTACATTCTTAAGTAATAAATAACCAAAAAAGTTAATTAGTTTTATTAAACTTTAATTTTTCGATATTATAATTTAAAAAAGTTTATTTTCTTAAATAACGAATAGAGTCAAATTATATTATCGGTTTTATAAATTTCGGTACATTAATTTTTTATTTGTTTTATTAATATATTAAATTTGTTATTAATATTTTTTAGCGTTAATTCGAAATATAAATTTTATCATTTTCATTATTTCTTAAAAATATTTTTATATTTTTAAATTTCGATTATTAAAATACTAAACAAAATATTGGTTTAGTTATAATGTCTTTCAATTTTGGAAATTTTAATCTCTTTATTTTTCCCGCTTATTTTAGCTTCAAAACATTTACTAATTTAATAATTTAAAAAAAAAATCGTTTTTCGTTCGGCTTTTAAAGCAAAAATAAAATTAAAGGTAATAATATTATATATTCCGAAGAACTTTTGAAATTTCTTTAAAATATTAGTAAATAATTTTTTAAAATATACATTTTTTTAATTTATAAAATAAGACCATTATTACGTAAACTAATATATATTTAAGAATAAATTTTTTAAAAATAAATAAAATTTTAATTCGTTATATTTTATTATTATTATAATTTTTACCTAATAGATACCCGTGGGTGGTTAATTCGTAAATAAGTAATCCTGGGTATTTTTGAAAAAATGTCAAGACTACCCACGGTTATCCACCTACGGTCGTGGGTAGTCCGTGGGTACTCATTGGATACCCATTGCAAACCCTATATCGGACATCATCGCCTGATTTTCGATCCCTTTCCATGACGAAGAATTGCCAGAAGCTACCATGCGAGCCTGGGAGCCATTAATATGCGAATGTTGGCAGTTACTATCACCCTGGCGTTGGCTACCCGAACATAATAGGTAATCTTGCTAGGCCATTTAAACGGTTACTCGTTACTGTGCCACGATGGCTAACCAATACGGAGTCATTCATGAACGGGGCAGCAAGTTGACGGATTCTTACGGTATCCAATGGTCCTTTGTAGGTTTAAACCCCACCTTCAGCTTGCAACAGCTCACCACGATCGGTTACCATCACACGTTCCCCATACGAGTTCTTATAACAGCGCCGAGAACTCTAGTCAAGAATCGTCGGTCGTCATATACCTTTCCGGCGGGTCGGAGTTGTATCCATTGCCGCGCATGGAGAGCCTCCGATGGCCCTTCAGCTTCTTCAGATAAACGGTTAAGCAGCGCTTCTCCCCGCAAGAAGCGACAGAAACAGGCGTCATCCTCAACAAAGTTTTAAATGCTGCCTACTAGAACATAGGCAGTCGTGCGCAACAGATCTGGCGCAATGCCTATTATGTGCCAATCATAGCTTGTAACCCCCTTTACTCGTGTCAGCCGCTTCCCACCAACCGCTGAATGGCTCCCCGCCAAGACATGATATCGCGAAAACGCCCCTATTCCTACATCTTATTTCGCAAGATCCAACTAGCTATGAGTGGTGGGTGTACATAACGCCCAAACAGGAATTCAGTCTTCTGAGGATCTGTTCATTTGATTGATCTTATCTGTGGGCAGATACGCGCCGGTGGCGTAATCGCCTCGTTGGAGTTGCACCTGTCGGGTATTGCAGCGCGGCGACTGCAAATGCGCCACACGCCACAAGGACAACTACGGTCTTGTTCCTTTACAGCATTGATAGGGCCATGCTTGAAACAGTCCATGCCCTATGATATCCTTATATGACCGCGCCGCACTCGGGTCTGCTTCGTGTTGCATGGGATGTCGGGCTATGCTTAGGCCACATTTTCGGCACCGAAGAGATCTGTGGCCGAGGGTCGAACTCCACTTGTTCCATCAGCTTGGTGTGATGGTTGGATTTCTTCACCTTCAGACCGGTTTCAATAAGAAATATCTCCATAATGGCATATCTTAGCAAGTAGTAGTCCATAGTTCCTGAAGCTAGCTCCTTTAGTGGTCGGAGCCATCGCAAGCCACCGTTACGATGGTACCGAGCTGCTCACTCGTGTGGCTGTTCGATGAGAGATATCTGCCAGCCGATATCTTTGCTGGAGACGTCTGGGAGATGTAGTTCTCTGTTCTCATAGGCTGCCTGTTCCGTCTCCTAATAATTTCTCTATCATGTCCCGTTACATAGAACTTCTCCTTGAGCCTTTGATGGTGAAGAATAAGAAGGTCACTGGCTTGAGATTCGGCGGGTAAGCAGACTCCATGCCATCTTCCTTAGTGCACGGCGCTGAATGACACTATTTGCCGCAGCAATGGGACCATGGGCTCGACGCATGTTCTGGGGATACTGGAGTATAAGGCATATCACATGAAAAGTGCCCTCGAGATGGGGCCACCGCACATCAACGTGTCAAAGGACCGTGTCAGAGCCGGGTACCATGGAGAGGGGAGGATATACGGGAATGAAGGGTGCGACAGATGGTTCGCAGACTACGATGTACGCGCCGCTCCCTATCTGTCTCCCTCAACTGGTTACCTACGCACTGCCCCTTCCTAGCTAACTAGGGGCTCCTTAGGCTCTCCTCGACGTTACGAGCTTCTTCGTCCCCGAACTAGTTGCTGCGTACCCGGACTCAAGGTTCGTACTCACGACAAGAGACCCCCAGAGATTGGTCCGATCCGTCAACAGCACCTTACTGAGGATGACGACACTCATAAGATCGTTTCCGATTCGCTATCTAAGTGTTCTAAACGAATTCACGGGGGCGCGGGTCGAGTTTAGAAGATTGGCGCCACGGCACATCTGGAAGGACAAGCCGCCCGGCGATGACGTCGAGGCGACCAAGACATATAATAATCAGTATAACAACTCCTATATATGGCCAACTAAGCTTAACCTGCTACGGCCTGTCAGAGAAAATGGTAAAGCGCGGAGTAAGCGGCAGAAGAAGCAGGTTAGCAGGTGGTTCGTAATATACGTAATAAATAGGTAACCATTAATGCCTATTCGTTTTTACAATTTTAAGACCGAAGCCCCCCTTGTAAATACACATATATCGTTATAGCATTTTTATTCGGTTCTTTGAATAACTATAGACCTTATGATAATGATAGATATTTTAATCTTTAACGAGTTAACTTTTAATCAGTTTAAAGATGTTTTATTTAAAAAAAATAGAGTAACTATTTGTTATTAAAAAGTGGAATATTATATAACTTATAATTTTATGTAAACAAAGCTGTAAAATAGTTATAAATAGTAAATAGCACTTGTTTTTACTTTAACTCGCCTCGACCCGTTTAGTTTGTTATTAAAGCAATACTATATTATTATTTTAACTTATAAAATTGAGGAATTGTTTAACGACTAGCAAGTGGTAAATTTAGATTACTCTAACTGAGTTTTTGTAATATATTTTTATTAACGTTATAAATTTCGTTTTATTTCATTTTATTTATCTAAATAAAACCAACTTTTCGAACAAAACATATATATTATCTAGCTGGATTAAGCACGGATAGGTTAGATAAATTATAAATGCGCTTAATATAAAATTATACACGTAAAAACTCTTTTAAGTCTTTTAAATAAAAGTTACCGCTTATATCACTATATTTAAATTAACAAATTAAATAACATTAACATTTTTTAAACAATAATTATATAATTACCAGTAGTATTATAAACCGGTTTATGCAAATATGTTTACTATATAACACTCGAAAGTTATCTTTTGGACTATATATATTATCGCGATTATTTTACAGCTTTAAAAGGTTTTATTTTTAATGTTTAACACGCTTTATAGTTATATCTTTATATTTATTTCAATGATTATTTATAAAGTGTTAAACAGCAATTTCAAAATAATAACGTTCAATACAGAACGTTTTTAATAATATAAAATATAAGCATTATATTTTAATTGTATTAATGTTTTAATTTTAAAAATATATAAAAATTACACTTTAGCTACTGTAAAAAAGTTTATTAATTCAACTAAATTAACAAATTATGTACAATTATAAAAATTTCTAAGTTAAATTTATTTATATATATTTTAATAGAAAATTAATATATGTTATTAATATTATACAAGTAGACGTTTAAAAAAAGGTTTTCAAATTTATCCGCTTGAAGACAACAGGGTCCTAGTTGTAATAACTCTTCACCAGCTTCTCGGTGATATTTTTTTATTCGCTCAACAACTTGATTAATTTCAAAAGAAAATGTTACATTTAGCTACACCTATTCTGTAATATAACAAATACCAGTGTCGGGTGTTTTTACAAGATATAATACCGCATTTCTAACAACAGAAAATTATATATCGAGTTAACTCTTTATTGGTAATATTATTATTAATATTTTAAAGCCTTACTTACCGCCTACTAAAATAAAAATATCTAAAATAAGCTTAATATTTTAAAAGGCTTATTTTTAAAACTTTTCTATATTAATTAATAATGCTTTTTATATTGCTAATATAATAGAAATTTCTTTACATTTTTTAATCTTTGTTAAATACTAACGCCAAATATCGAATATTTTTATTAATTAATATTTTGCAAAATATAATTCAGTTCTAATATAATTTCCATAAAAAATTACTTTGTTTTTGTAATAAAAAGAAATTATAAATAATAACGTAAAATAAAATTTATATACAAAGAATTACATTATACTATGTCGAAATTTGCAATGTTATTAAAATTTAAATTTTCATTGCTTTCTGTAGTTAACGCCGTTCATATTAAAGATATATTTATGTAACGAACCTGTCATACATCCACCTGGAGGTATGAGCAGTATCCGAAAAGGGTTCTTGATTTGCAGGTAACAATAAGGCGAAGAATGATTCAGTGGTCTGTTCGTTAAAGAGATTTAAAAACTCTTCCCTCAATTAGAGAACGGTGCAGTTGCCTCTTGGTTAAGAGCTTAGATTGATAGCTAAGGAGCGAAACTAAGTAGGTGCTATTTACATGAGAGATTACCTTATTATATATCCTCCCTTGTCTCCTTTGGTCTCTGGAGTTCACGAGAGACCTCCCTCTCGTGGTCTCTGGAGGTCTCCAGGTGTCTCTGGAGATCAACAGAGACACGCGTAGATCCGAGGTTTTTCCGAAGTCCAGGAAGTGGAGATCAAAACAGGTCAGCTCACCTGGTCTCTTTCCGGGTCTAGTGGAGTCCCCTTCTTGGACGTAACAATTTATAAGTAATTCTAAATACTATAATTGGATTTTCGGTTTTATTTTACGAAACTATAAGTAGTAATTTTATATTAATTTCTTATTTTGAGCTTTTTTCAACTTAATAAGATCTGTTTTGTCACGGTTTACTTAATATTAAGAAATGAAGCGATAAAATCATCAACCTAAGTAATTTAGTTTATTTTATTATAAGTTATTAAAAATTTGACATTTTAATTAAAAAATATAATAATGGTATTAATATTTTTGAAATTAAATTATTATATCATTATTTGACCTGTTTTGAAATTATATTTATTATTACTTAATTATTTTTACGTAAGTACAAGAATAAATATATTAAAAATATTCAAAAATATATACAACGAAAACTTATAAGTATTTTTATTGTTATTTCCGAAATAAATACTAACAACTTAAACGAAATTAAACAAAGTATTATTTTTCTTATTAATATTTAAAATTTCTATTTGTAAAAGGTTAAAAGTTAGGTTTTTAAATAACAATTTATTTATATTAATATTATGCTTTATAACGTAAACCTTAATTATTTTTCTTTTTGTTTATTTGGTCTATTTATTATAACGTTTCAAAAATAACTTAAATTAACGTTGATAATTTTAAATTCGAAACTGTTGTTAAATAACCTATTATTAATTGCGAAAAAAGTTAATAATCACGTAATACTAAATAAAAATTGGAAGTAAATTGAAATATACCGACCGATGTTTTCATATAATTATATATCTAAATTAATATATATATATATAAATATATAATATGAAATCTAGGCAATATATTTTCCGTAATTATAGAAACGGAACCTTTTTTATTCGTGTCTATAATGATTTAATTATTATATTTTTTATTTTATTAAATAACATTATATATAAATACGATATAATTTTAATAAGGTAAATAATAACGGCTTTTCTTTATTTCGTATTTGTCCAAAATTATTAAATCAAAATAAATTTTAATTAACAGATTAAATAGCGCGTTAAGGCGAAAAATGGCTTTATTAATAAAGTTTTTGTCTACGTATTAAGGTGTAGCTCTATAGTAGGAATTTATAATTTTATTTCAACATCTGCAACTTTTCGTTTCCGCTCTATTTTGATCTGATTTCGTACTGAAAACTAGCAAAAAAACGTAGTATTAAACGAAAGGAAAAAACAGGAATCTCGTTAACGTTCATATTTAAAATACTTTCGCACCCGCGTGTCTGTGAAGTAGCGCAACTTAATAAAGTTTTAATGGGCTTAAGTGCTGTTCTCGGCGAATTGACCCGCTAAAAAATGTTGCGACTAGCGCCCTTTCGCCTTCAAGCCGATATAAAAACGTATCACACGAAATTACAAAATCTCAGTTCATTATTAACCCTCATTTTGAAAGCTTTGTTGCTTCTTTGTACGTCCGCCTTGCGAGTACCTAAAGCTACAGGACTTTGCAAAGCTCTAGCCACAGCTGCACCGCAGGCGCCTTGGAGACGGATTAATGCGTGTATACCACTTGGACTCATCGAACCTAGAAACATGGGCTGTACGCTGCCGTGGTAGCTAGTTTCCTATTTGAGGAGTCGGCTCCTAGTAGGAAAAAGAGAAGCAAGATCAAAACCCTGGTGCACTCCCTTTGCACGCCTTGTAAACTACAATAAGGCACTGAAGAACCTTACACAATAATACAAAAATAATACGCTAGCCCATTCCAGTCTACCGTAAACGCGGTAGAGAAACTGAAAAGCTGCATGTTTATTGTGGATTTGTTGCGGGTCTGAAGGGTCTCGTGATCTTAGTCATGGGCTTATCGCCCAGGCAGTCAACTATTACAAATAACAACATTCCGCAAAATTCCTCAACAAACTAAGCTAGAAGTGGAAGGCGCGATGGCTGAGCGGTCTAAAGCGCAAGACTAGAAAAACATCAGCGTATTCAGATTATACAACTGCATAGCTGGGTTATCTAGACTATCTTGTTCCTTCGGGAGCGCAGGTTCGAATCCTGCTCGCGTCGCTCCTTAATTTTTACAATTCTTTTACTATATATACAAGCCTAACCTACACCGAAGTAAGTTCTTGTAAGTAGATATAAGCTAGCAGCTTTATAACGCTTCGAAAAAAAGAAGTATTGTTAGTGTAAAATTAAAAGCAAAAGTTATAAATTTAAAAATATATAATTTTTAACCGTATTTTAAATGTTAAATATATATTGTTATTTAATTGCTAAAGATTTATTTAAAATGTAAAATAGTATATAAATAAATATTATATATAAATAAACAATATAATTTATTATATTTTATTTAATAATTTGATTTTAATTATTTTAATATAAAATAATTTTTTAAAATATAAATTTATTTAGTAAATTAGGATAAAGAGGAAATTGTAACGACTAGAGGATTTAACCGACTATTAAACCTTAGTCGTACGGGTTTATGTTAGCAGAAGTATTATAGGAAACTAAGCAATAAATACAGTAACGTATTACGTTTTGTAATACCAAAGATGCCTTAGATAACGATATTTTATTACAAGTTAAAACTATTTAAACTATAAAAATAATAAGTATATTATACTTGGTTTTGGTTTTTAATTATCGCTAAATTATTATAATTTCGCAAAATCTTAATGATCTTGATTTTCGTAGATTTCGTAAAATTCTAATAATTCTGATTTTCGTAAATTTCGCAAGATCCTAATAATTCTGACTTTCGTAGATCTTACAAAATCTCAATAATCCTAACTTTCGTAGATTTCGCAAAATCTCAATAATCCTGTTACGTAACCTTTTCCCTGGTGCTTTGTTTACTTTGACTGTTTTCGGCTGTGCTAAGGACGTTCGGTTATAACAGAAATGGTCTTAATCATCGCGGATAAGTAAGTTATATCACGATACGGAAAAGGATTATCGAGATGAAAAACTTAATCCGATTATATTAATAGTATTGAACCTCAATAACTAAGATAACAGAAAATATGCTAAGTAGTGATAGACCTGGATAGTGCCTAGGGTTAAACCCATGGCGAAAAATAACTTCTTAATATACGTACAAAACTCGGGCTTTCTGATCAGGCGAACCTGATCATAGGCGTAACACTCTGCTCCATTTTACTAGTTAAATTATGAAACTGAAATTTAATTATAAAAAGCGTAAATTTATTTATAGCGTTTTATTTATTATTGTACCAGCGGGTATTAATAGTAAATATACTTAATTTAATACCTTTTTAAATTTGTAAAAATTAACGTCAATAAAATAAAATCGATTATAAAACATATTTTAAATAAAAATATTCAAAAGATATTTTTAGTTTTAATACGTTAAAAATATAGCAAATTTACGATTTACTTAATATAATACGAAATACATCGAGATTAATTAAATATCGAACTTTATTAAATATATTACAACCTAAACCAAGATAGATCGCAAAAAACAGTCGGATTTACACAAAAGGGTCACGTAATTTGGATTTTTCTTAGCGTTAAAATTCAAGTAATCTATACACAACTAATTAAATCAAATGGTATTAAATTTATAACGATGTAAAAATCCAACGAAAATCTAATTAAATTTATAAAGAATATATACGTTTAGTAGTTCTATAATATAGATAATATTCGCTTGCAATATTTATTAATATCAACTGTTTGCTACAATTTCGATAGTTTTGGGATTACGAAATATAACTAAGTTATTGTTATTACGTAAATTTCTACGATATTTCTATTAATATAAACCCGTCGACTTAAGTTTAATAATTAGTTAAACCGCTAAATTGTTATACGTTGCAAGCTTTTATTTAGTAATACCATTAAGGTTTAACCAATATCGCCGATATTATGTTTATCAGCAAACAACTCGAATAACCTATTTATCAAGTCCTTGATATCTAAACATTAAAATGAAATTCGAGAAAAAAAGTTCTTCGACGCTTAAATACTATAAATAAACGTATTATTCAGCTTAAAAAAGATAAAAAATAATTTTATAACGTCTTTTTAAGCCGCTTATAAAACGCTTATGGAAAAAAAGAAGGCCGCCGAAATCGGAAAACTCTTTCAAATAAGCCAAGTTACTTAGCTAAATTCTACTAAGAAACTAGAAAAGGTCCTTAAGTTCTTTAAGCCGAAACCTTTTCATAGAACCTTAACCAAGTTACAATTGTTTCTAACCTAATGCCAAATATACTTTAGGTATTTTCTTATCCGACTTATTACGCTTATTATAGAAATCGAATTTGCGGTTAAACGGCTTATTGAAAATACAGTCATTTAATTTAAGCTTATTGTAAAGAAATATATTATTTTATAGAGAGAAATATAAAACTCGAAAATAATACGAATATATAACGATTATAACTAATTCGAATAAGTATTAACAAAAACTTTCGAAATAATGCACGAAAAAATAAAGATCGAAATTCAAATCCCATAATTACGATAAAAAATAGCATTTAATTACGATAATACGCCTATTAAATTAGCATTTGAATTAAATTGAAAACAAAAAGTATTAATAATTAAGTTTTTCGATGATTTAAAGAAAAACATATAAGAAAAACTTTTTAAATTTAATCGGCTTAATTATTTATTAGATTATATTGTTATAACAGTTAAAGTTAACGACCGGTAATATACTTAACGTATTAAAAGTATTAAAGGAAAAAATAATAACAAATTTTGATATACGATCAATATTAATATTTTTCAACGTAATAACACTTTTTACAGCATAAAACCGGGACTTATAAAATTCGGAGCTATTCACAAAAAGAATTAAAACCAGATTAATTATTATAATTGTAAAAAAAGGATATAAAGTTTATAAATATTTTTTATCTAAAACGTTACGACAAAATAATTAGATATTTATATCGAAAGAATAATCTAAAAATAAGCAAAAAAATAATAACAAAATTATTAACATAATTTAGACCTAATACAAAAACGAGTTATTTTGATAGGAAATTTGATAAAAGATATAAAAAGCTAAAAAACCTAGATTAGAAAATATCTAAAAAAAATAGCAAAATACTTTAAGAAAATAATTCAAAAAAATATTAGAAATAAATAAAAAACGTTTATCGTAAAATCCTTGATTAATACGACAAAATATACGCCATATATTGTCGACGATAGAAATGTCCTAATTATAAAAAAATAAAAACAGCATATTTATAGAACATTTATCGATATATATTATAAAGAATTCGATTTCCCAAACCGTAGGAGAAATAATAAGAATAATAAATAATTATATCGATATTTTCGATTTATAATCCCGGAAAATAGCATTTATTAGCTAACCGTAATAAAGAACTATCCTAAAGGAAAATAATATCCGTAAAAAAATTCTCTTTTAATATTATAAGTAATATAACTATTAAACAGAAAAAGAATTAATCTAGTATATGGTAAAGAAGCATTATTAAAAGGTTATTGCAAATTTTTATTTCTAGTTAATTTTTATTACCGATCTGCAAACTCGTAAGACTACTAAAAAGGAAATACGTTAATTTACGAACGAACTATAGGATAACCATTAATACGACGCATAATAAGATACGGTCGAAACAATAAGAAAATAATTTACTTATTAAGGAAAGAATTTCGAATAAAACCAAAAATAATTTATACGATTTGAAAAAATGATACTTCGGCAATAACGATAAACATAGCAACTTAACGCGTTATATAGAGAAATATAAACAAAATTCGACAAACTCGAAAAAGAATTAAAAGACGAAAGTTATCTATAAAAAAGCCGTAAAGCAACTAAACCTAGAAAAATTAAGTGAAATATCTAAAAAAGGCTTTAAACGAGACGATAAAAGCCGTTAATAACCTTATTATCTTAGAAGTACGAAGTAAAACATATTAATATATTGTAATGGTGAACTACGAAATGCTGGGCGGAAATTATATTGTATCGAATATGGTTAACGAACTCAAAATATTATGAAAATATACGTTAAAACTTTATATAACGACAAATACCAAACATTAGAAATTCGCTTACAATAAAAAGATTTTACGCGAAATTAATTACTTAAAAGTTTTTATCTCAAAACGAAATCGAATAATTGATTTCGATATCGTTCTATTTAGAAATTATTATATAATTTTAAAACCCTATAAATATATTAATATAAAATATTAATTACTCAAAGAATTAACAATATAAGGTTTATTTTATATCTCATTAATAAATAAATAAAACTTATTATTTAGCCGAAAATAACGACGAATGCAGATATAAGAATACAATAAATATTTTATTGCTTAAAGAAATAAAATATAAAGAAATTTGGATTAACAAAGAATATAACGTATTATTGCTATTATTAGAATAAAATTAAGGTATTTAAATAACTATTTAAAAGAGTAATTCAAAAACTGAGAAAATATAATTAATATATTATTATAATACTACTAATATAAGTAGCTTTTCAAAAAAGAGCTCGATACGAAATAATCAAAATATAACGAATAAAATTATAAAATAATGCTTTAAAAGGGATTTTTAACGAAGTTTTACCTTATTTACAACCTTAACGGAAATGAATTACGCGCTTTTAAGCAATATTTAGAAAATGGGTTATAAAAAAGATAGATTCAATTTTCGAACTTACTGGCAGAATATCTTATATTTTTTGTACTTAAAAAAACGAGAAATTACGACTTTTGATTAACTATCGATAAGTGAATAATATTATTATCAAAAACCAACTATTATTATTTCTAAGTATAAAAATAAAAGACCAATTATATAAAGCCTCATAGTTGACGGTATTCGATTTTAAAAATATATATAATCTTTTTAAAATCAAAAAAGAATACGAATAAAAATTAACTTTTAAAACGAAATACAAATTTATTTCAGTACTTAGTTATATTAATAGGATTTACAAATATATTAACAATTCTCCCACGGATTATTCATTATATATTTTAAAAATATCTCGATACTTTTGTTATATGTTATTTCAACGACATTTTTATTTATTCGAAAACGGAAAAAGCATATATAGAATACGTTTATAAAGTTTTTAAGCTTTACGAAACTCAAAGTTATTAGTTAATATAAAAAATTAAATTTTATACTGAAAAAATGAAGTATTTAAAATATATTATTATTTTAGGATATATTAAAATGGAATTTAAAAAATCGTTCCAGTTATAGAACAAAAAGGCCAACTACGGTCAAAAAGGTATAGGTATTTCTTATATTCGCTGAGTATTACTGGAAGTTTGTTTAAAATTTTAGTAAAATAATTACACTTTTAACTAATCTTATAGAGAAAAAAGAATTTAAATAAAAGCTCGAAATAAAAATGGTATTTTATAAAATTAAGGATATAATTACTGGCGAACCAGTATTAATTATGTACGATCTAATTCGCTCTATTAAATTAAAAATCGATATTTCGAATTACGTATTAAACGTAATAATCGAACAGCGAAATAATTAAGATAAATTATATCCTATTACTTTTTTTTGTGTAAGTTGAAAAAAACCGAACTTAATTACAGTATTTCAAATAAGGAATTTAAGGCCATTATTATAGCGTTTCGAGAATTCCGACATTTTCTTGAAGGAAATTTATATTAGGTTAAGATTTATACGAATTATTAAAATTTTATCCGTTTTACTACGACCAGAAAACTTATAGAATAATAATTAAGATATGTAGAAAAAATGGCGAATATGAACTTCGTTATTATGTGCAAAAAAAGTTCAGAAAACGACAAAGTCGATATTTTAGGCAAGCGATCGGATTTCGAAAAGAAATTAATTAAGGTTAGCTATATAGTTTTTGATACCATTATAAAAAGATATTTACGTTTACAACAGGTTGCGATAATTTAGGTAGCATCTTTTGATATGTATTAGAAAATCCAGCAATATAACGAGGGTTTCCTAGAAAATCTAAAAACAAATAAAATATAAATTATAAAAGAATACCTGGAGAATTTAGTATAAGAAATATATGAAAATCAGTTATATAGATATCTAGAGATCTATAAAAGCATAAAATAACTTTAATATACATATTATTTTCCAAAAATAAAAACAATGGTTTAAAGGATTCGAAAGCAATACGACTTATATAACAAAATTAAGGTATAATAATATAAACCTTATAAAAATTTACAACTATTATTAATGTTAAAACAATTATAGTAATGAATTATCATGGTTTTTATTATTAAACTTTCTTTATCGGAAAATCTAGCTATAAAAATATATTATAACAGTATTTTCGTTATTACTAATCGTTTTACAAAATTTTGTTTATTTTTTACCTTATTAAGAAAATATTAATACGGTATAAATAGCATGTATTTTCTTTAAAAGTATTTTTAGTATATACGGCTTACTATACGAAATTATTTTAAATAAAGAAATTGCGTTTATTTCGAAAGTTTAGCAAACTCTTATATTATAAGTTAATTTAAATGACAAATTATTTAGTATATTTAAACTTTAAACAAACGAATAAATAAAGCGATTACACTAGATATTAAAAATATATTTGCGATATTTCGTTAATTATATATAAAATAACTGGGTTGAAAAATTATCTATAGCTCAGTTAATTTATAATATGAGTTATTACGAAAATAGTAAAATAATTTTAGTATATACAAATTTTTTGTTTATACCAGATATTTACAAAGATGTATACAATAAACCTATTAACGTTAAAGTAATTTTTTACATTAAAATAATTAAAAGAGTTGTACTAGAAAATAAAAACGGAATTAAAAGTTATACAAAATTAAATAAGAAAATATTATAATAAAAAACAGTTAAAACAATTAACTTTCGAAAAGGGGAAAATAGTTTAATTTATTATTAAAAACATTTAAACAAAAAAACTTAACAAAAAATTCGATTTTAAATATATTGGTTTATATAAAATCGTTAAAAAAGTTTTAGGAAACAATTATTAGTTAGAATTTCCACCAAAAGTTAAATTTTCTTTAATTGTTTATATTTTTTACTCGAATTAACAGCGAATATAATTAAGGCACATACGATCTAAAATGAAGTACAAGTGGAAAGCAATATAGTGTACGAAATAAAAAAGATATTCGATATAAGAAAAACGATTAGCCTTACTTAGTATTTAATTAAATAAAAAAATACCCGAATTCTAAAAACATTTATCTGTCAAAAATCTTATTAACGCCCAGTATTTGTTAAAAATTTTTACTGGTAGCGACGAGGTCATTAAGAAAGGCTTTTTAGTCGAGGTTCTCGAGAACGAACCAGTTAAGAAAGTTAATAAATAGTACGAATAAAGAAATTTCGGCTTCTGCGCGCTTTTATTCGTCTAGTTTATTTATTAACTAAATTTCGCTATTAATTATTTTAAGTCTTTTAACGTAAAAGAATTTTTTTAATAACGAGATCGAAAAAGACAATTGATAGTTTTATTAATATTACGTTATTTGCGTATTAGGTTTTCTTTTATTTCTTATTAGAAACGTAAAAAGGGTTTTTAACAACAGCTCTTTTACGATCTAAACTATTTTTCTTCTTTTTAATATGACGCAAAAAGTTAATTAGGACGCCAAAGCTATCGCAGCGACCACGGTTCTTAATGCATTCGTTATAGCGACGAATCTTTTCAATTATTTCATATTTGGTATTATTTTCGAAATAAAGCGTATATAGTATAATTTCAAACTCAAATTTAATAATATAAGCTACTAAAAAATTTAGGCTTTTTTCAATTAGAACGACTACGAAATTTACAGTTGATAATACGATCTGCTATAGTAAAAGTTAATAACTTATCAAAAAAGAAAATCTTTAAAGGTAAAGATTTTAAAGGAAAGAAAATCGTATTATAATCTAAACCAAGATCGGTTGCAAAAAACGGTCGGACTTACGTAAAAGAGTTACGTAATTTGGATTTCTTTTGGCATTAAGATCTAAGTAAATTTATACAGAACTAATTAAATCCAATAGTATTGAATCTGTAACAGTATTAAAATCCAACAAAAATCTAATTAAATCTGTAAAGGATATATACGCTTATTATTTCTATAATGTAAATAATATTAGTTTGCAATATTTATTAATATTAACTATTTGCTATAACTTCTATACTCTTAGTATTACGAAACGTAATTAAGTTATTCTTATTGCTTAGATTCCCACGACACTTCTGCTAACATAAACTCCTCGACTTAGATTTAATAGTTGGTTAAACCGCCAAGCCGTCCCAAAATGGTAGAAAAATTAAAAACGCTTTAAAATCAAAAAAAAAATCATCAAACGTTATTATGCGAAAATTTAAAAATATTTCGTAAATAGTTTGAATTTATTCAGATTATTATAGTAAAATACGATATCGTAAAAAGGTGTGAGGTGCTAAAAGATACACGCGCTAGAGCTACGTTACCTTTACGAGCTTGATATAGAGATCGGCTATATATATAGATGGTTTCTTCCTAGAAATGGAAGGAAAGGTCAGGTTTTAGATTGTTCTCAATATATGAGTTATCTTGCTACTTTGATCTCCCAACAACATCTGACAAAAATAGTATTTATAACTTCGATAAAATTAAAATTTTAAATAAAGTTGTTTATAATAATAGATATAATATTTATAAATACTAAAAAATAAAGAAAGTTAAATAAGCGCATTAAAAATCGAAAATAACTTATAATAGTTAAATAATAAATAGATTAAGTATAAAATACTGTTTCTTAAATTCGATAAATCTATTTACATAACTACGAAAACAATTTAAATTTTTAAAAGTTACGCAACTTATTGTCTAATAGATTTCGAATAATATTATACAAACTATGATATTATTGCGTTTTATATACCCATTTATTTTTATTAGCTTTGAATCTCTAACATATTTTGTTTTTCTATTTTAAATTACTTTTATTTATTTTATATCGAAAGGTTAATACAACGTTACTGTTTTTATATCGCAAAAAAATCTTTTCGATTTTAATAACCTATTTAAAGTTATTATAATGCTCGATAATTTTAAATCCGGGTTTATGAAAATTAGCCTTATTTTATTCGATTTTAATAATGTTTTTTCCGAATTCGAAGTTTCTTAGTTATACTTATATTAACCGGTTGCTTGTTAAATCTGTTCTATTTTATTAGTTTTTTATTTGCGAAATGCTTAAAAATCCCTGTAATATAACGAACTAAAAAGATTATATATAAAAAAAATTTAATTTATAATGGTGAAAATAATCGTACTAAAAAGCTTAAAACAAAAAAGGAAAATATCGAGTGTGTAATAAGTTAAAATATAATTTAAATATTTATAAAAGAATTATAATTATAATTAGTGAAAATAAATATGATTAATGTTTATATATTAAATACATTATTGTTAATTAATTTTATTTTATTATTGTGAAATGCTATAAAGTATATAGTTGGTTAATATATATCGTGCGTTTATATAATACGTTAATATATTATTTAATTTATTTTTAAGCGCTATATTAATACATTATATAATAATAAGTTTTCGCAGTTATATAATTACAAATAAATACAACATAATTTATAATAACGTGATTTAACTGTTTAACTTTGTAAAATATCATTGTTATAAAATTAAAGAATTATTAAAGCATAAAGCAGAGTCTAATAGCAAGGTTATAATATGGGCTATCTGTACAGTGAAATACAAATCTAAGAATAGAAAAAAGCAAGAAAATTCTAAATGTATAAGTAAATATAAAAAACGTAGGGTATGCTTTTTTTAACTTTAACTTTCAGCTAGTACTAGTCTTTTCTTTTAACTTTTAACTTGATAACTAATTTTATAGCTAGTATTTGTTAGGACCTAACGATCTTGGCTTCTTACGGACAGTCGGAACCACAAAAGGATCAAGCTCCGACCTAAGCCAAGGCGTTACGTAACTGGCTTAAAGGTCTCAAAACGCCAAGCGCCTTAAGCCCTTTAAGTCGGCAGAAAAGCTTAAAGGGCTTAAGGGACTTAAGGGTTTAAGCCGTTTAAACATTTTGAGCCAAAATAAAGATATATACGTTCGTTATTTTTATAACTTAAATAATTTTAGCTTATAATGGAATATCGTTACTTAAAACGCCCCTAATATTACGAAATATAATACGTTATTATATTTATTACTTAAAATCTTATAATATTTTTATTAATATAAACTTATTAATTTAAGTTTAATAATTAGTTAAATTATTAAATCGTTATATGTTACAAATTTTTATTTAGTAATATTATTAAACTTTGAATAATACCGCCGATATTATATTTATTAATAAACAGCCTAAATAACTTATTTACCAGATTTTTGAAAACCTTAATATTAGAATGGAATTTAAAAAAAAAAGAAATAACTTTGCTTTTTTCGAAAGAAAATTTTTTAATATTTGGATGTTATAAATAAATATATTATCCAGCTTAAATAAAATAAAAATAACTTTATTATATTTTTTAAGTTATTTATAAAAAGCTTAAGGAAAAAAAAAGGTTTTCGAAATTAGAAAACCTTTTTGGCCGAACCAAGTTATTTAGCTAAATTTTATTAAGGAATTAAAAAAAGTTTTTAAATCTTTTAAGTTAAAATCTTTTAATAAAATTTCGATTAAATTATAATTATTTTTAACTTAATACCGAACGTATTTTAGGTATTTTCTTATTCGATTTATTACGTTTACTGTACGAATTAAGTTCGTAATTAAACGATTTACCGGAAACGCGGTTATTTGGTTTAAGCCGGCTATAAAAAAATATATTATTTTATTAATCGAAAAACGTAACCCGGAAATAATATAAGTATATAATAATTACGAATAATTCGAATAAACGTTGATAAAGATTTTTGGAATAATAAACGAAAAAATAAAAGCCGAAATATAAATTTAATAATTACGATAAAAAAGATCGGTATTTAAGTACGGTAACGTATTAATTTAATTAATATTTAAGTTAAATTAAGGATAAGAAATATTAATAACTAAATTTTTTAATAACTTGAAAAAAATATAAAAAAAGTTTTTTAAGTTTAACCGGCCTAATTATTTATTGGATTATATTATTATAGTAATTAAAATTAATAACCGGCAATATGCATAACGTATTAAAGGAATTAAAAAAAAACGATAATAAATTTTGATATACGGTTAATATTAATGTTTTTTGGCGTAATAACATTTTTTATGGTATTAAACCAGGCCTTATGAAATTAAATGTTACCTATAAGAAAAATTAAAGCCAAATTAAATATTATAATTGCGGAAAAAAGGGATATAAGGTTTATAAATGTTTTTTACCTAAAAAATTACGACGGAATAATTAAAAACTTATATTTAAAAGATAACCTAAGGAAAATTAAAAAAACGAAAAATTTATTAATATAATTCGGTTTAAATATATACCAGGTTTACCGTAATAAAAAATTTAATAAGGAATATAAAAGGTTAGGAATCTGGCTTAATAAATAATTAAGGAATAACGGAATATCTTTAAAAAATGGTTGGATAAATATTAGGGTTAAATAAAAAAAATTTATTCCGAAACCTTTGATCAATACGGCAGGATGTATATTATTTATTATAAAAAATAAAACTGCCTTATTTATAAGGAATAAAAATGGCATATTTATAATAAAATTATCCGTATATATTATAAAGGATTTAATATTTTTAATAAAACGGAAAAAAATAAAAACGATAAATAATGGTATTAGCATTTTCGATTTATAACTTTTAAAAATGATTTTCTTTAGTTGGTAATAATAAAAAACTGGCTTAAAGGAAAATAATGCTTATAAAAAAAATTTCTATTATTATAAATAATATAATTATTAAACGGAAAAGGAATTAATTTAGCATATTATAAAAAATATTACTAAAAGGCTATTATGGACTTTTATTATTAATTAATATTTATTATAAATCCCGATAAATAATAAGTTTTAAAGGAAGAAATTTAACGATTTATATAAAACTTTTAGTAAAAAAAAATAAAGCTTAATAAGAAATTATACGCCATATTAAGAAA
This sequence comes from Monosporascus cannonballus, assembly GCA_004154925.1. Lineage (NCBI taxonomy): Eukaryota > Fungi > Ascomycota > Sordariomycetes > Xylariales > Monosporascus > Monosporascus cannonballus. The sequence goes on along the minus strand of QJNS01000334.1, from coordinate 48,482 downwards.
TAATTTACCTAATAAGGAAAAGAAATTTAATAAAATTAAGAATAATTAATATAATTCGAAGGCATAATATGCCGATAAAAATAATAAATATAATAATTTGATACGCTGGATAAAAAAAATATAAATAAAATTTGATAAATTCGAAAAGGAATTAAAAGATAAAAGTTACTTATAAAAAAGTTATAAAATAATAAAATTTAAAAGAATTAAAATAAATTTTTAAAAAAGGTTTTAAACGCGATAATAAAAGCCGTTAATAACTTTATTACTTTGGATATATAAATCGAAACGTATTGATATACCGTAATAATAAATTACAGAGTTTTAAGTAAAAATTATATTATACCGAATATAATTAACGAATTCAAATTATTATGGAAATATAAGTTAGAATTTTATATAGTGATAAATGCCGAAGGTTAAGATTTCGCTTACGATAACGGAAAAATCTTATATAAAATTAATTATTTCGAAATTTTTCTTTAAGGATAATACCAGATAATAAATTTCGATATTATTTTATTCGGGAATTATAATATAATTTTAAAAAAATTATAAATATATTAATACGGAATTTTAATTAATGGAAGGATTAATTAAATAAAATTCGTTTTATTTTCCGTTAATAAGCAAAAAAAAAATTAAGATTTTAATATTTAATCGAAAATAACGACGAATATAAATATAAAAATACGATAAATACCTTATTACCCAAAGGGATAAAATATAAAAAAGAAAATAAGTATTAAAGAAAAATATAACGTATTATTATTATTATTAAAGCAAAATTACGGTAATTAAATAACGATTTAAAATAAAAATTTTAAAAATTAAAAAATTTAATTAATATATTATTATAATATTATAAATATAAGTAATTTTTTAAAAAGAAACTAGATATGAAATTACCAGAATATAACGAATAAAATTACGAAATTATTTTCAAAAAAAGGTTTTTTAATAAAATTTTACCTTATTTACAATTTTAACGGAAACGAATTATACGTTTTCCGGGAATACCTGGAAAATCGGTTACAAAAAGAATAAATTCGATTTTTAAAGTTACCGATAAAATATTTTATATTTTTCGTACTTAAAAAAAATGGAAAATTACGATTTATAATTAATTATTAATAATTAAATAATATTATTATTAAGGACCGAACGTTATTATCCCTAATTATAAAAATAAAAAACCGATTTTATGGAATTAAATAATTTATAATATTCGATTTTAAAAATAAATATAACTTTATTAAAATTAAAAAAAATACGAATAAAAAATAATATTTAAAATAAAATACAAATTATTTAAATATTTAATTACGTTAATAAAGTTTATAAACGTATTAATAATTTTTTAATAAATAATAAATTATATATTACGAAAATATCTCGACATTTTTGTTATATATTATTTCGATAATATTTTTATTTTTTTAAAAATAAAAAAATATACGTAAAATATATTTATAAAGTTTTTTAAATTTTATAAAACGTAAAATTGTTAATTAACGTAAAAAAAACTAATTTTATAAATAATAAATAAAATATTTGGGATATATTATTATCTTAAAATATATTAAGATAAATTTAAAGAAAATCGTTATAATTACAAAATAACAAACGTTAACGATAATTAAAAAAATATAAATATTCCTTAAATTCGTTAATTATTATAGAAAATTTATTTGAAATTTTAGCAGAATTACCATATCCTTAATTAACTTTATTAAGAAAAAAAAAGTTTAAATAAATGCCCGAAACGGAAAAAACGTTTTAGGAAATTAAGAATGCAATTATTAATAAGTTAGTATTAATTATGTATAATTTAAGTTGTTCCGTCGAACTAAAAACCGATATTTCGGATTATGCGTTAAATATAATAATCGGATAACGAAATAATTAAGGCAAATTATATTTTATTATATTTTTTTTATATAAATTAAAAAAAATTAAATTTAATTATGGTATTCTAAATAAGGAATTTATAGTTATTATTATGGTATTTCGCAAATTTAGGTATTTCCTAAAGGGAAATTTATATCAAGTTAAAGTTTATACGGATTATTAAAATTTTACCCGATTTATTATGACCAAAAAATTTACCGGATAATAATTATAATACGTAAAAAAATTGGCGAATTTCGACTTTGTTATTATTCATAAAAAAGGTTTAAAAAATAACAAAATAAATATTCTGAATAAATAATTAAATTTCGAAAAAAAATTAATTAAAATTAATTATATAATTTTTAATATTATTATAAAAAGATATTTACGCCCGTAATAAATTGCAATAATTCGGGTAATATTTTTAGATATATATTAAAAAATCTAGTAATATAATAACGGTTTTCTAAAAAACCAAAAAACGAATAAAATATAAATTTTAAAAAAATATTAAATAGATTTAATACGAGATATATACAAATATTAACTATATGGATATTTAGGAATCCATAAGATTTTAAAACGATTTTAACGTACGTATTTTTTTAAGATAAAAACGATAATTTAAAAGGTACGACGATAATATAACTTTTATAATAAGGCCAAGGCGTAACGATATAAGCTTTATGAAAAGTTATAACCATTACCGGTTTTAAAAAAACTTTAGGATTTAATTATTATAAATTTTATTATTAAATTTTTTTATCCGAAAATCCAGCGATAAGAATATATTACGATAGCGTTTTCGTTATCGTCGATCGGTTTACGAAATTTTTTTATTTTTTATCTTATTATAAGGATATTAACGCAAAACAAATAATATATTTTTTTTTAAAAATTATTTTTAATATACACGGATTATTAATGGAAATTATTTTAAATAAAAGTTCGATATTTGTATTTAAGTTTTAATAAGGCCTTATAACATAAATCGGCTTAAATTATAAATTATTTAATATATTTAGATTATAAATGGACGGATAAACGGAACGGTTAAACTAAATATTAAAAACATATTTACGATATTACGTTAATTATAAATAAAATAATTAAATTAAAAAATTACTTATTACTTAATTAACTTATAATATTAATTATTATGAAAATATTAAAATAATATTAATTAACGCAAATTTTGGTTTTATTTTAAAAATTTATAAAAAAACGTATAATAATAATTCAATTAATATTAAAATAATTTTTACGTTAAAATAATTACGATAATTATATTAAGAAATAACAATAAAATTAAAATTCGTACGGAACCAAATAAATAAGCATTATAATTAAAAAAAGTTAAAAAAATTAACTTTTAAAAAAAAATTTACTTTATTATTAAAAATATTTAAACAAAAAAATTTAACAAAAAACTTAATTTTAAATATATCGGTCCATATAAAATCGTTAAGAAAATTTTAGAAAATAATTATTAATTAGAATTTTTACCAAAAATTAAATTCTATTTAAATTTTTTATATTTTTTTATTCGAATTAATAACAAATATAATTAAAATATATACGGTACAAAATAACGTAAAAATAAAAAACGAATAAATATATAAAATAAAAAAAATCCTCGATATATAAAAATAAAACGGATTTATTTAATACCTAATTAAATAAAAAAAGTATTTAAATTCCGAAAATATTTGGGAACCCGTTAAAAATTTTACTAGCGCCTAGCGCTTATTAAAAAATTTTTATTAATAATAACGGGCGCGTCCTAATTAACGGCCGACCAATTAATAACCGGGATATTAGGCCAGTTGGCCGCAGCCTGTATTAATATGGTAATTACAATAATAACTTCCAGCTATTTTTATTTTTATTTTAAACGCTTAAATTCCTTTATGGCCTTTACGCCTTTAATTTTTCGACGAAATATTTCCATATTACGGTAATAAAATAACCGCTTTTATTTTTATAAATAATTTAACTTATTAATAACGATACGTAATATTTTACGAACTTATTCTTTTTTACGTTTTAAACGGTTCTTTTCGTCAAAAAGCTTTTGGTACTTAGTTTTCGAAAAATTAAAAATATTATAAGGGCCCCCATAATAAATATATCGCGCATAGTTTAAAGATTTTTAAATAACCTTATATTCCGTATCTTTTTTTTCGTAACGAAAATAAAAAAATATCTTAAAACCAAAACGTTTAATATATTTTAAAAGGATTAAAACGTTAATATGTTTACGAAAACGAAATTTTTTAATTTAATTTAATATAATAAATATATAAAAAGAAAAAATACTTACCGAAATTATTAAAATAAATAATTTAATTTTTAAAGATAAAAATCTTAAAAAAAAAGGAAATCGTATTAAAATTTAACGATTTTGGCTTTTTACGGACGGTCGGAACTATAAAAGGATTAAGTTCTAACCTAAGCTAAAGCGTTACGTAATTGGCTTAAAGGTTTTAAAACGCCAAGCGCCTTAAGCCCTTTAAATCGGCAAAAAAGCTTAAAAGGCTTAAAGGACTTAAGGGTTTAAGCCGTTTAAATACCTTAAGCCAAAATAAGGATATATATGCTCGTTATTTCCATAATTTAGATAATTTCAGTTTGTAATGGAATATCGTTACCCAAAACGTCCCTGGTATTACGAGACGTAATACGTTATTACATCCATTACTTAGAATCCCACGATACTCCTGCCAACATAAACCCGTCGACTTAGGTTTAATAGTTGGTTAAACCGCCAAGCCGTCACAGTATTAACTACGACTATTGTTATAATAACGTTATTATTTTGAGTAATTTAATTATTTAATTAAAAATTATATTACTTAATCGTATTAATTTTATAAATCTTTTGGATTTCTTTTTCAATTTTATATACTTCTTTCTTTCGTTTGTTCTTTTTAATATTAAAAGTTATTATATATCGCGTTATAGTTTTCTATGTGTTTAGCTCAGCCTGAAAAATATGGCTTGAACTCAAATGTACTTTGCATAAGTTATTGTATTACTTTATTTTGAATTTTTCGCGGTTTGTTATTAGAAGTAATAGTATAATTGATTTATTTAAGTCGATTATTATGCCGTTGACTTTTAAAATATATTACAGTATATTAAGTTTCATAGTTTAAATATATAGTACATATTACCTAAACCACTTTCAGCTTCGGTTAAAGCCGAGTAAAATACGTTTTCAACTAGTGTATTAGAAAATTTATAAACTTACTATATTTGAACATTACATTTTAAAAATATAACTCTTATTTTTGTAAATATTTGAATAATAATTTTTAGTTTAAAAATTCACTTAAATAGAAAAATATAGCAAGTAAAGTACGATTAATTATTTAGTTAATATAAATCGCTCAAAACTGATATATAACTTTCTATTTAATAATACTTTTTAATTATACCTTGTATATTCGCGTATATATTTATAATAATATTTATAAAAGACTATAACCGTAAAAACAAAACTTTGAATTAAGATAAATTTAATAAAACATTTAAGAAATCGTATTAACAGTATATAAAAACTGCTAATTATATAAATAAAATCTATAAAATATAAAAGCTCGTATTTTTAAAGCGTTTAGCTTGTATTAAAGCTTCTTTTTTAAATTTAGTCTTTTTTTCTTTTATTATAAGATATGCCTTTATTTTTTAAAAAAAGATTATATATATTATTGCGAAAAAAGAATATATACAAATTTTAATCCGAAAAGGTTCTAATAATTACTATAAAACTACGCTACGTATTTGCGTTTAAACTTTTTTTATCTATTACATATTATCAGTTTTGTATTTTCTTTTTTTATACGTTATTTTCTTTTTTAGTAATATTTTATATCGTATATTTTACACTATTTGACTTTTTTTTAAAAGTTTTATTGTACCTTTTTGTTGTTGTTTTAACGTTAAATTAACCACAGAACTTTTAAAACTTTATTATTTTTAATGAATCGGGTATAGTCCTCGGATGTCATCTCGTTGAGGACTTCTCTACGCTTGGTGATGCTGTAGTTAATATTGTTAAGAAATCATCTGCTCTGCTCGGGGGATTCCACAGATCTTTTGACCGATAATTGGGACTATTTTCTTAAAAGGGTGGGTATCCCGGCGTGGGATTGGTTGAGCTTTTCGGGGGCCATGAAAACGTCATCTGGCTTCCCGTCGGTGGCAAGCGAAGCCAAATCCCATTGAGCTCGCTGTTCCCGAAGAAGAAAATGATTGGCCACGGGTCTGGAGAGAAAACCATTGCTCAGGGACACATGAGTCTCCTGTATGTACATAGTGGTCTCGGTTAGCATAGCTAAATACCTCAAATAGCATATTACCTTGCATTCCGTATACGACGATCCTTTTGCTAACAAGTTTCATGATAGCCCTATGTTAGGAAATGCTCTGCTCCGTAAATCCTACTTCTATAGCATAGAAACTTTGCTGGCAATGCGTGCTTCGAGCCTACCGAAGCCCGTCTCAAATCTCACCGTCTAAGCGAGAAGCCGCGGTAGAGAATGTCCTCCTCGACTAATGCGATACAACCTCTCCCACCGGCATTTGGATATTCTGCCGCAAGGGAAACGAAAATCTTTAGATCACAAGTATAGCCATTTTATATCGATGTTGTAATTACGGCCATTACGTTGGGAAATCCCTTAAAATCGCTTTATGTCACTTAAATTTCGAGGATCATAATTAAGCGAGTTTCGAAACAGTGGACATAATATCACATTAAAATAAAAATGTCAGGACCGCCGCAATAGCAGTTGATTTTAAGAAAAAGGGGCCCATTTCTAAAATCAGCTTTTTAATATGACGGCGTGGTTACTGTTCTCGGGGGTAAACCCGGAAAAGCGAACGCATGATTGAAAAAAGCTGCTGCATAACAAATTATGGGACTCTCGGCGAAGCAAAATGGTTAACGCAGGCTTACAGGTCCTTGGTTTGTTTCTTTTTAATGTCACCTACAAAGGCGTCCGGAGGCTGTACCGTAATCCGTGGGTTTGCAGGAGCCGCCGGCGACGAATCGATAGGCTTTATTCTTATAATAGAATAGAACTATACTAGCATAGCACAGCTCTTAGCTCATCCGCTATCTCGTACTTCGGTACGCATCAAGTCGGCTTCCTCTTTTTCTACAGACCTCGCCCACGACCCTGCTCCCGACCCTGGGTATCTTGCGGAGCCACCGCAACCTCGAAATTATGGTACCTCTCTGAAGCTTCATTTACTGGGACATACATCATAATACTACGGGAACTATGAAGCGTGGTAAATCCTACACTACGTATTTATAGTTGCTAAAACCAGGGCATATACAATGCAAGTATCATCCATATCACGGCGCGCACAATCCGCAAGTCACCGTGTACGGGGTTGCGAAACATGCGGCACGGATTATCACGACAGGCATGTGAGGGACAATGAACCAGAAAGGCCTTGTGAATCGGTTTAGTTCAGGCGATGTATAATGGTCTTGCATTTCGCAAGCCTTTGTCGAGCTGCATATCCTCTCATAGCACTTGAACCCAGCAGCGTGTGGCGTTGTGGTAATAGGAGATAACGATTTATAAATGGAGGTCTATGCGGAGTTCAACTTGCAAGACACATCGACGCTGACTGTGTATCATTGGAAGTCTGTAGGGTGTGAGGTTGCTGGCGGGCATGGAGAGAAACTTTTGTTGTCAGACTCATATTCAAGGCTAGGAAAGGGGCAATCTGGCGCCCTGTGGAAGTTGGTCATCTACTTGAAGGGCGGCGAGCTCACTGAAACTTGTAATTTTCACTGGACTCATATAACTAGGCCTTAGAATGCTGTCATAGTCTTCAGGCGTTTCTGACACATATTCCTCAGTAGAGGGCCCCCGCTCATAGCTGAGCTCCGCCGGCCCCATTACTGTGGTCCTCAACCTCGCAGAACGCCTTAAACGTCGTGAACTCGTCATCCGGGCCGCCTTCAGACTCCAGGATAAGCTCGGCCGTGGAGCCGACGAAGAACACGTAACCCTCCTTGACCTCCTCGACCTTGGGACCGACGGAGATCTTCCCCTTCCCGCTCGTACAGATGACAATGCTCGGCCCGTCGATGGGGTCAAACGTCGCCTTCGCCGTGTTACCCTTCAATACAGTCCGCAGGACGCTGAACTCCTCAATCGGGGGATCGTACAGAAGGACTTGCGAGCCGGAGCTGTAGGCAGCGCGGTTCAATACCAGATACGGGTACTCGGTGGGTGTCATCTTCTGCTCCTCGATGGGAGCATAGTTGTAGGTTAGTAGGTCGACCAACGTCTGGACGTCCTTAAACTTGGGGGTGAAACCGGCTCGCACGACATTGTCACTCGCGGCCATGCATTCGATGATGTCTCCTGAGATGTAGGCGTGGATGTCATCTGCCTGCAGAAACATGGCCTCACCGGGAGTCAATTGGACGTAGTTCAAAAAGAATAGGACGAACAGGCCAATATCATCGGGGAACTGTTTGTTAAGCCGGACGACCAGCTTCGACAAAGTTGCCCCGCTCGTGGACTTGATGCCGCCGTCAGCGAAGTCTTCGCCTCTCTTCTCGGCATCCGCGACGAGAGCCTTGGCCGCTCCGGCGACGTCTTCCTGGGAAGATTTCATGAGAGCCGCGAAGGCGGACTGAAGTGCCCGCTTGTTCTGAGCAGTAGACTCGGAAGATTCGTCACCCTCCTGGCCTCTCGCGGTAGCAATGAAAGACTTGCTCTCATCGTCACCGACGAGTTCCCGGAGGGCAGGTACCGAGGACAAGAAATGAGCGATCTCACCCAGGGGACGGAACCCGCAGAGCCCCTCGAAGTCAGTAATGGCGATGGCCATCTCTGGCTTGTGGTTATCGTCGGGATAGTTCTTGGGGTCCCTGGTATGTAACTGCTCGGCGAGTTTCTTGTTGGGGTGGGCCTGGATGGAGAGGGCCTTGTTGATGGAGAGCACCTTGAAGAGGAAGGGAAGCCTGGAGCCATACTTTGCCTGCACTGAAGGCGCCAACAGCATGCGGTTATCCTCAACAAGTTCGAGCAAGGTTCGGCCCGTGGCGAGATCCTTGGAAGGGTTTGAGAGATGTGTGCCCATCCAGAGCTGTTCGGGGGGCGTTACATATTAGCGATATATGGAAAAGCAGTTTTGAGACGTGAGCCTCAGGAGGACACACCTCGGCATAGGGCTTGTCGGATTGGATGCTCAATGTCTCTGAGGGCGTTGCAGCTGCAAACCTCGCAGCAGCGGACTCAGATCCAATCTTTCCCCAGTCATAGGAATTGACTCCACATTGGAGTCTGATCAAAGGGTTTGGCAACATCTCAAGGAGTCAGTCTGATATATCCCCGAGATAGCGGGATAGAGGCTGGAGAGGGTAGTTGAGTTCGAATATGACGTGTATTCTGCCAGAAACTCCTATCCGTCGCTTGCCACTCTTAAAGTGAGCGCTCAAAAGCACAGACAGCTCTAGAGTATATCAAGAGCTACGAATGCTGGTGTGATGATGATTGGGTTATTCTACCCTGGGATAAGTTAGACGTCACAACAATCTGCCTTGGTGTTTGCCCTTCTATTGAAGCTCCGAGGTTGTATGTAGTAGGGGTACTGTTTAGGACCATTACCTAAGTTCTGATGGTGTCGCCTACCTACCTGTGCCTCCAATATTGCGACTATCCCTGGTCTGGCCGTTACCCCGCTAGCCCTCCTCTTGCACCAGTTAGGTTATTGCTAAGGTTTGGGCATTGGAACTCAACCAGCCCGACCAGGTTGTGCTGACAATGCAAGGGTAGAGAGGTCTAGGCAGCTGGTAGCACCCCTCCTTGACCCCACGTGGGAAAGTGGGGAGCATGTGCTTCACCGCCCAGGAAAAAGCCGAATTCATCAACTCGCCGCCCGCCCTGCATGGGAGACGACGTCCTCACAGATCCTACAATACACAGGGGTATTACGTATTAGTAGCCCCCACCAGCCCGTTATCCCCCGTGTATTGTTAGTATGTAGATTCTTACAAAGCGTATGGTGTATACAATAGCCATTGCGCTCGAATCGATCTTTGGTCACTATTAAGGGTTCGCGATAGCGGTAAGCACTGGCAAACTGTCCTATGATGTCTGATCCCATAGGCATGTAAAAGAAATTACTTAGCCATGGAGTAGTCCTGGTGGGGGTAACTAACAAAATATACCCCGACATATTGTACGAAGTAGACTTGCTGTGCACATTCTCTTACCTCATAATACGCCCAGTAAGTAGCCTGCAAGGATTATACTCCCTACCCACATGTAGCTCTAGTCAATCAATCCCACCTACGTACATATTGAGCTTATCGCGACTGCCTCCGAGTCAACCCTTACTACATCCGACATATCAACGATGTGCAACCTCATATATGAAGTTTACCTTAAATGTTTCCGAGCATCTAACTCCGCCTGAGCTTTCCATCCACTCGCCTTTTTACCTTTGCTGCCTTCCCTAGCGCTACATAGACGTGGAGCCACCCCCTCCAACCGGCCCCCTTCACCTCGCCTATCTCGGCTCCCTCACTCAATCCTTATGTGAACGAAGAAAAGTGACAGTCGCGACCATATTTTCTCCTCCTTATCCGTGTCTATATGTCCTAGGTAGTAACGATCATATGTAAGTCCTCGCTTAGGTCTGTTTTGGTCTTCTCAGATGATGTATCCAGCTTCAATTCGTCCGTATAGCACTCTACGAGCAGCATTTCACTTTCGTTTTCAGACTATGCTACATTAATTCAAACTTATCTACCCTCTCTTGACTCTTCCGTTTTGAGTGTACTTGAATCGTCCGCCGACATTATCCCATCATGTGCGCTGACCAGCGAAAGAAGCAAGGATCGAAGGCAGTGCCTCCGGAGCTTCAAAGCACTCTCGGCACTTACTGGCAACCAAGCTCGAAGACGAAAGCGGAATCTTCTTCTCAACCGTCTGAATCACCGACTTCCTCCGTCGCTCGCGGTCGTCTCGAGACCGTCGCACCGTCTAAAGACAGGCGGAAGGGGAGAAGCAAGCGAAAGCCTTCGTCTACCTCAAGCCCCTCTCGCCGTACTGCTAATCCAGCAGAGGACCAGCCATTGCCCATCAGAGACACCACCATGTCCTTACAAAGGAGTCGCCCACGAGGGCCTAATCGTACGAGCGAGGCTGGAGGTCACGGTGAAGAGTTGCAAGTGTGGGAAGACATCAAGAAGTTGCTCCCCGGTGCCATCGGCGCCTTCAACGATAGCAGTTCCAATGTGCTTTCCATTCGGGATCAAGACAAGACGGTGGCCGAGAAGAAAGAGAAGAACGGTGCGTCTGGAAGCGGGCTTCTAGAAGTTGAAAAGCATTCTAATTGTATAAACCCCAAGATATCATGATGGAAGACTACAACAAACTCGATAACCAGCTTCGAAAAGGTGTTAAGATCAACGACGCTGCCGGTCAGAGCATATCATCAATCATCGAGCAGCTCAAGATTCTGAAAGCTGTTGTCCACGCTAAGGAGCAGGAACAGGAGCAGTCCATATCTCGATCGGCTACGCAGCGGGTGAAGGAATCTGCCGCCTCATCTTCCGTCTATGACTTTGACGGAGCCGGTGATTCTCCCGTGCCCTCGCCCAACCCCCCCGCAGCTCGGCGAACGGGCGCAAGCTCTAGCAAGGGCGACCGGGACTCAGTACCACCGAAGCTTGACCGCTCGACACCTGCAGCCAAGGCCGGCAGTGTTGAGCCTCAGACAGGCAACGCCGCCAGCGTAATGCGCTCTAAGGTAACATTCGCTAAAGAGGACGAAGTGGCGTTTAAGCCGAAGCCCGTAAATAATGAGCACACGGACTGGATCCTGGGCTTCGTTCAGGAGGTGCGCGGTGAGGGCAAGTCACGCCGCTACAAGGTCCTCGACGCCGAGCCCGAGGAGCACAGCGTTAAGAAGGATTTCCGCACAAGCGCCAGCAACATGATCCCTATCCCGAAGGAGGGGACTGTGCTCCCGCCGCTGGAGACCGGCAAGACCGTCCTGGCTATGTACCCAGATTCCACCACCTTCTATAAAGCTGAGGTCCTCGGAATGGGACCCGACGGCAAGGTCAACCTCAAGTTCGAGGGCGACGAGAGCTTGATGCAGGCCGTCGTCCGTCGTTACGTCGTCGAATATCGGGGGTAGGGAATTGTCTTGGGGGAATTTCTCCTGTCACGTGCGTGGTTACGCGCTTATCGAATCCGGTATTCCGTAGCGTTTTCGTGCTGAGTGCAGTTTCGGGATACCTAGAGTTTGCGTTCAACGGTGTTGGCGCATGGATATATATATATGCGCCTGGTATAGCCAGCGAAGTGCCATCAAAAAGTGAGATGCTTCCGCTTCGGGGCCTCCGGTTCCGGGTTATAGGCTAGCAGCGCATCGAACATACGAGACGTTATTGTTAATGAAGTGATTAACCCTAAACCCAAATATATTATGCATGTGGGCACCTCTGGTATGTGAATCTTGGAAAGGAGGTTCGGCATTAAATCGACTACGCCCGATGGAAATCCCCTGGAACCTTATTAAGGCTAGCGAATATGAAGTGTAGCCAGGTATTTATGTGGTTGCAGGGAAATGTGATGGCGATGGGGCTCAAATAGGCATCCCAGATCGAACAGCTCGGTTCCTTTAGTTGACCTCTCCCGGGGGAGTGGCAGATGGAGAGGTATTATTGGTAAGCATATTTGATCAAAGCGAGTATGCGGTGTTAGAGGTGATATTCCTGGGATAGTGAGATCCGGGTGGTGTGCGATGAGATTGCCAAAATGACTAACACCCAGCCTGTCTCCCTACCAACTGTCTGTTTCTAGGGTGTAGGTGGTATAAATCAGAATAAGGCATCTTGTCATCAACCAAGCAACGCGAGTTCCCCCAGCCTGCATTCCTGTCTTGTATAGTATGTATGCTGAGCCTAGCTAGAGAGGTGACGCACGTCTCGAGGACGCTAGCGGGATGACGAATCCCCCGGGGTTTGGGAGCAGGCCCGCCTTGTACCGATGTCCTCAAGGTCCGCCGTAGTCCGTGGTTTGGGTTATGCTTGGCCTTCCCTCAACATCCACGGGCGGTTCTTTTTGCCTCCACCAGAGGCTATGGTGCGGGTGTGGTTGGCAGCCGTGTCGTGGCGGATCGTGAGAGGGACGGCTCGACTATCTCCGTGTCCGCCTGGTACTTGCGGCCCGTGCCGTGCTATGGGCGCCGGGTCTATTGTTTTTTTTTATGCCTGCTGGCCTTGTGGTTAGAGATACTTCGTTAACTTGGAACTCCCAGCTGCATGTAGCAAAACTCTTCGATTCCTGCCTTGGGTATACCTTTTTTTCTTTTCCTTTCCCTTTTTTCAATATACCTTTTTGTTATGTTTAATCATTGCGCTTATGTAGCTCCTAATAACTACAGGCTACTCCTTCACCGGACGAGCTCCTCGATGTCTTCATCACCTAGAAGGCCTCATGGTGGCTACATGCTAAGTCGGCAAGTGAGATAGTTTCGAACAAGCGATAGCCTTCAACCCCATAACTAATCTTGCCGACAGGTGAGTGGTAAGTGCGGCATGATCTGAACATCCAGTGCTACCGTGTCCTAGGCATGTATGATTTCCCCCTTAGGTGTCCATCGCATATATCAGACATCACCTCTCTTCCAAACCTAAGCTACGCACCCTTTGTCCAGTCACTAAGTCGTTGTCTTGCTTGGTCTGGCGCGTTAGAAGCGTCTGAAGTCAATCTTGCAATACAGTTGTGTGATCCCCGTAGATCACCACCACATTGACAGCAGATAGATATCCTTGATCGATGACACCTGGGAGCGGAAATTTAATAATGCAAGTAGAAATTATCACCGGCCTGGAAGTTGCCCCCTAAGATGGAGTATGAGTATCACGAGAGATCCACCAGAAAAGAGACTGGTGATGACTAGATTGGTAGTCGAGCTATCCGGATGAGCTCACATAGACGATACTCACACCCATTGATGCAACGAACCATGGGCTGTGTGGTCTTTGAGTTAGTCTTGCTTCGTATCTACGGGGGCTGGAATTGCAAATTGTATGTGATATGATTGGGCGTTTGGGGCGCGACGCTAGAAGCAGCCTTTCCAGAATGCCAGAACACGTTAATACGTGGATGACCCCATACGTGTCATTAGAAGCCTTACTTGTCTATTTAAGATCCGCAGGCTCACTGGTTCATATATACCTCATCAAACCACTCTACTCTTCACTAGCCCTCCTATCTCGAAGAGACAACTCATTTTTCGACTACTTCAGCACTTCTATTTTCACAGTCGAGCCTGAGAGACGATAATCACTTCCAAATACACCATCCACAGTTCCGTCTTCTCAGCTGCAACATATTGTGCTCCTATTGGCAATAGCCTAAGCTCTCCACTTTATGGAATCACCCTTCACTATAGAGCCCGAAACGAAAGGCATGGCTTCTGATCCATCTCGGAACGAATATTCATCCTCAAATTATGTCTGGGAATGCTTGGACTTGGTCCTCTGGGACTCGAGCCGGTTCGAATCTAGAACCAACCGGATCCAGACCATTCGCGCCGGGAATTTAAAACCAAGCCCGCGGGTTGAGTTAGCTCAACATTGCTGAAGCTGAAGAAAGTTGGTCGATTACTCTTCCAGACCGACCTATTCGACACCACCTTCTCCTTCTTGACTAGCTACCTGGGTCCATTTTTTGGAATGATGCACGAATTCATTGTAAGCCAGCGACTGGCAGTCCTATCTTTCTGCTTTTTCCTGTCTGCCCTTGCTCGTTTGTGGTCATTCCCCAAGGCTATTCCTCTCTGGCATACGATTTGCAGATTCCCGGGTTTTCACTTCCTTCATGGAAGGTGTTCACAACCTCCAGGTTTCATCCCGGTTCTCAGCTCTTGGACGTCTACGGCGGGACGGTACTGTAAATTTTACGGGCTGTCCTCTTGGTCCTCCTGTCAAGCAGAAGACATCCGTGCCGAAGCGGACGCCCGCTAGGTGTTGTAAAGGGTGAAGTATTTGGTACATCGAGATACTTCGCTACCGCTTCGGCAGCTAAAGGGAGTATGAAGCACGGTTATAGAAGCGGAGAGGTCGAAGCGGAATTTTCATTAAGCGTAATCGGTCCTCGTCGGGCTCGCCGCTAGACGCGAGGACAGCATGACGAAAGCTCGGTGGCCTATCTGCGGAATACTAATAAAGGGGTTCATTCGAGCTGTCTTAGGCGTTATAGACAAGCTAATGTGCGGGATAATGAAGCAGGAGACTTCCTTGTTTTGCCCAGCGATATGGGCCGAACTAGGCAACCGTCTGTGGCAATTCCCACGGAATCTCTTCGTATTAATCGTAAAGGCTATCTCGAGGGTAGGGATACTTAGCGATCATGTGGACATACAAATGTGGACGTGATAGCAGATTGCTGCCCATGACACTGTCGTTTCGTTACTTGACAGGTCAGTGTTAGATGTCTAGGGAACCGTCAGAGCAATTCAACGAAAGACCAGCGCCTTTTGTACGGCCCTGAGCCAGCTCATGGAGTGCCAGTGGCTGTGCCAGCTTTGATGAATGAATCACTAGTTTGGTTAGCAAGCTTTGGCCATTGATGGCATAATCTCACTGGCAAATAAAGTGTCGTACCAGGATTCATAACGTAGTGACCACGGTTCGTGAACGCGATGATCAATACTCTGGATGGAGTTCTTCGATCTCGAGGATGTTTGCGGTATACCCTAGTGCCTGGCCGTCCCATCTCCCTTAGGTCATCACAAGCGAGTCCTTTCGGGGCCGTTCGTACCACCGAGATGGCAATGGCATTACGAATATGTGAGCAGCGATTGGGCGGCGCACCTTTTGACATGATTTCCGGAAGAGGCACCGCAAACATGGCCTTCCCGATGTTTGCGAGCATGGAGGTGAATCTACTACATGGCCATCCAGTGGAACGCGAGGCTGTGTCACATTCCCGTGAGCCTCTACTATAAACCGGGCAATGGATCTTTTCATACGGAAATATCTACGATGTTCACTGTATGTCACCTACTTAGACGTAATTCTTTATTTATTTATATCCGACATAACAACATATTCGCCATGGCTGCTAGTGGCTCAGAGGCCTCTAGCAGTACACAAGTCGTTTATAGCGAAGCCACCCGTGACGATGTCGACCAGATGGCCAATCTCAACATGGATGTCGAGTGGGACGTTAGCGTTGAGAAGAGATGCCTCTACGAAGATGCGCGGGATCGAAAGCATGAAGCGGCTACTAGAACGGCCTTTGCCTCCCCGATGCGGGAATTACTCATTCATTCCCTCGGTCTGGAGCACTCCATATTCGTCAAGGCCGTCCAGGATGGCCGCCTTGTGGGGTACCTTGATGCGGTCGACGTAGCAGACAACCTCCTTGCTATGCCACTTAGAGCTATCGAGGACCACCCAAGGGGTCCCCATCCCGGCGCTATCCTCGAGAAACCAGTTACCGAACTTGACTCCGTTGACTGCTATACCATCCGCAAGTGGGCAAAGAATCAAGCTCTCCAAACCGAGCATGGGAATATTGGATACGAGATGATGAAGTCCAAAAGAGATTCTGCTCCTTTCTATCGTATGTGTGAAATCAAGAACTACGAAACCACTAATTGGACCGTTGGCTAACTCTGATAGAAATCCACATGCTGGCGGTGGCTTCGGATAAGCAACGCCAGGGCATTGGACGCGGTCTCTTGGACTATTTCCAGAAACTGGTTGGGGAAAATAACATGTGCTTGTTTGCGCAGAGGCACAACAAGGGCTTCTACGAAAAGGTCGGCTTTCAGCTGCTACGCAGCAAGGAAGCTAAGTCCGGTGCAGAGATTTTGTTCTTCTGGAAATCCGGAAAGAATACTTAGCGACGAACGGGACCGGTCGGAGAGATTTTATGTTTCTCTTGGATTGCGTTTGCTCTTTTTTTTTTTTTTTTTTGGGGGGGGGGGGG
>QJNS01000334.1:0-31580 GCA_004154925.1 Monosporascus cannonballus | reverse complement strand
GGGGGTGTGTTGGATGTGTTGGATGTGTTGGGCTTGATGATTGACAGGATAGGTTAGTGTGACAGAGAGATCGCTATCATCTATACAGACTCCCAATCAATATATATATACTTCCCACGCTGTTCTGGATGCTTTGTCAGTCGAGCTTGTGGTATGCGCAATCAATTCCCTCATCTTGCTTGATGCCTAGCCCTACTATGAGAGACGGCATTGCTTTCGGGACAAGATACGACAAATTCAGAGATCTCGCCAGAAAGAACCAAGCTGTGCGTGCTATCCCGCTAGCAGAGACACCAGTGAGGGTAGTCGCGAGTTTCCGATTTTCACCCAAGTACACCTTATGGTCATACGGCACGATTGTTCTTAAATGGAGTGTGGTGGTGTCCTGTTGAACTTGGCCGAGGTAATAATTCGCAGTATCAAGCTCGGCTTTGAGCTACCTTACCTGGTAGATAACCCCTATTTCTGGGCCGAATGTGAACTCCGTCGTCGTAGCACTGTGGGTGGAGTTTATAGTGGTACAGTATATGCCGCTAGTAGAAAGCTCCACCCGTTCTGCGGCCCCTGCATTCAGCGCAGTAGCACGAAATTTTAGTGGATGATTGCTTAAATAGCTTATATTACCAGATTTGGGGTTGGGTGCGAACCCCCTGGCAGATTGTGTTTATGCGACAGACTCAAGAGGGAAATTAGAACATCAATCGTCGCTCCCTCTTGCAGAATGCCTTGTCGAGTAAACCCAATTTTACTTTAACGGTTTTCCATTAGCTCTAATTTTCGGTCCCTATTTTGTTTCGTTTCCCCCTCATCTGATTCTCACGCTCGCTACCTACGACATACAAACACATTGATTGCTTATTCAATCGATAACTACAATACCTGTCAGTACCCGAACCCTCCTTGACAAGATATCCGACCGAGACTGAGATTTTCGCAACCGCGACAATAACACACGCACACGCACATACACACACACACACACACACACACACGCACACTCACACACGCACACTCACACACGCGCATACATACCACCCCTACCTTGTACACTCACTATACCTCTCTACCCGCCTGTGTCCTCGGCGAAGGCCATTGAGATACCCACCATCACCCACATAGAGCGAACATAAATAAGGAGGTACGAGGGGCGAGAGAAAACGTACGCACTACATTCACGCGCCAGCAACACCTTCCGCCCAGGATCGCCGCCGACAAACCCTCTCTTAGTGTCCATTTCAACAACGACAGCGCGACAATCGCGCGAATAAGCACGTCCCGAATCCCGGATCCGGCTTCCGCGAAGTAAAACACTAGACCCTAGACCGAACCGCAAGAGACCCCACGGTAGCGACAAGGACTGCCAGGATGGGGGCCCAGATCTCTAGGATGATGAGCAAGATCTTCGGATCTAAGGAGATGCGGCTGCTGATGCTGGGTCTCGACGCCGCCGGAAAGACAACCATCCTCTATAAGCTCAAGCTCGGCCAGGACGTCACCACCATCCCCACCGTCGGCTTCAACGTCGAGACCGTCACCTACAAGAATGTCAAGTTCAATGTATGGGATGTCGGTGGCCAGGACAAGATCCGGCCCCTTTGGAGGCATTACTTCAGCGGTGAGTAGTGATAAGAGAAGAAGGTGGATGGACGGACGCGTGGGAGAGGTTGATTACTGACGATGGGGAAACTGTACACAGGAACCCAAGGTCTCATCTTCGTCATCGACTCCTCCGACCGCCAGAGAATGGACGAGGCGCGGCAGGAACTCCACCGCATCATCAACGACCGGGAAATGAAGGACAGTCTACTATTGGTTTTCGCGAATAAGCAGGATCTCAAGGATGGTCAGTCACCACGCTATCGATCTACCTGTCGATCTACGCCCCTGCTCCTCTCCTCCACTTAGCCCGGGAGCCTCGTCTAGTTTGAGGAGTTGCTGACAAAGACTCTCTTGGGACGTAGCTATGAACCCACAAGAAGTAACCGAGGCCCTACAGCTCAACAGTTTGAAGGACAAGATCTGGTATGTCGTGCCCAGCTGCGCGACCACGGGCGAGGGTCTTCTCGAGGGTCTGCAGTGGCTGTCCACCAACGTCAAGGCACCGCCCGCGCCGGCCAAGAAATAGGACTATTGACCGACTGGCGAATGCGAACGTAACCCGTCCCATCGACCCCCTCATGCGCTTGCTCTTTTCCTCCTAGTCCCGATGCATTTGCTCAGCGGCGAATATATTTCCACGATGCCTGCCCCTCGGATCAGAGACGAGCAGGTCCCCTTGTTCCCTTAATTTACGAATCGATCAAGACATCTACCTCCTCTGATACTCAGCAACGCGGTTGCAAAGAACCCCCTCATAAATAACCCCACACCATTTGATCTCCTGATTTGCAGGGTCCTTCGTGTATTTTTCTCATCACTCGAATCAGCGCATAACCGGGCGGATCTCTCTTTGGAAGGCTATATGTGGCTTTTGTCGGTGTCATATCCCAGTCTGGGCGAGGAGCGAGCAAGGTCTAGCGGCGGAAGTAGAGGGGCCCCTTCGAGTGAGAATCGGGTGAAGAGGTACGCAACACGATAGCTTGGACTTTTACATGGCCACTTCGTCTCGGCCGAGGCGCGTCCTTGGAAGCTGGCTAGCCGGGTGGACCAGGCGCCAACAGTGTAGGAGGGAAAAAAGGAGAGAGAGCGGGAGACAGAGGCTCATATGATACGGGCCGGGCGTACAGAAATCCGGCGGCAGCAGAGAGGAGTGGTGGCCTGGTACCTAGGTACCCTATTCCCCCTATAACGACTTAAACCAAATTCCTTGACTACCACCATCGTTAATCATCATCATCGTCATCTTTCTTATAGTATAATCACGTAACGACACGACAGGATCGACCACAAGGTACGAGGCGCAAAAAGGAAGGAAGCGGGCGGGGGGGGGGGAAGCGGTGCTCTTTTATTTTATGGTATTTGCTTGCCTGCCCTGTTGTATACTACGCTAGTTAGAACCCCTAAGTAGACACCTTTTTGTAATTGCGAGCTTTGTGGTCATATAAGACGGGAGGGATATGATCACGGGCTTTTTATTTTTCTCTCTTCGTCTTGAAATTAGAGGGCGTGATGGCATTACTATCTCTAGCTTTGAGCTCGGTTGCAAAAAGGATACTTGAGTTGTTTTGTTCCGCCTTAGGTGGTATGAATCTACCTGAGTCTGAATTGTGGAAACGCTGGACTAATTACCATAAACCCGGAACGCCAACCCCGACCATAAAGGGGACGATGATGATGTGTCCCTGTATGGACGGACTATGCCGGCGATGCGTGCCTCTAGCCTGCTTATGGCCCTAGCTCTGTCCCCTAATTATGTGGCCGACGCGTGAACCGCGTGATCAGCAAGAGTCGAGGAGAATGCTCCAAACACAGTCTGTCCCTATGACGTGCCCAGTTACACCCTGATAAACCATTGATTGGTCCTTATGACCATCGATAAAATCTAACTGACCAACCGAACATCCCTTACGTACTCTCGGCATCAAGCAAGTCCTTCTGACAGCTTCCTTCAAAGCTGTCGTGCCATGTTGTTACCACGGCATAAAACTTGCCCCTGTCCCCCTTCTAATCGTCTCCGCACCCACCGCAGAAACGAATTTATCACGCGCAACTCGACGCGCTTCGGTTATCGCGCCGAACTACGACGCAGGAGGCCGCTAGCCCTCTTTCACCCTCTTGACGGGCCTCGCCAGCGAGTCGTCCGGCAGTCCCGAGCGCTTCGTGCCGGGGAGGCTGCTCGTCCTTATGTCGTTGTCGTCCTGGCTCACGCGGCGCTGCGGGTACGACACCTTGAGGCCCTCGAAGCAGTTGTTACTGACCCCGCCGGCGCTACTGCTAGTATTATTATTAGTATTATGAGTTCCAGGGCCGGCCGAGGAGGCGGCGGAGAAGAACGGGTGCTGCAGCGCCTGCGCCGCCGTGAGCCGCTTCTCCGGGTCGTATTCGAGGAGTCCCGCCAGGAGCTTGTAGCCCTCGGCGCCGAGGCTCCCGAGGCTCGTGGCGGACGCCGGCGCCCCAGATGCCGATGCCGATGCCGAGGATGCGGGGTACGAGTTGATGGTGTTGTAGTACCACTTCTCGAGGTGTGACGTCGTCGCGGCCGCAGAGGACCTGCCACTTCCGTAATGTCCGTGGCCGTGGCCGTGCCCGTACCCCGAGTGGTGCCCGTGATGCCCGTGGTGTCCTCCGTGGTGGTGCAGCGGCGGCGGCTGCAGGGTGCCGAGGTTGTTGTACTCGGGCATGCTGGGCAGGTATGGCCAACGCTCCTTGGTGGGCAGGCCCATGACGTCGACGATGCGCTGCATCTGGTTGCGCTGGAAGGGGACCGTCTTCTTGTCCATCTTGGCCTCCTCGCCCTTGAATATCGGCCTCAGCGACAGCAGCTCGGCGAAGATGCACCCCACGGCCCACATGTCTATGGCCGGCGTGTAGTGCCGCGACCCCAGCAGCAGCTCCGGCGCCCTGTACCATATAGTCACGACGACCTTGTCGCCGCTGAAGAGGCTGTGCAGCGGCTTGTAGAACAAGCGCGCGAGCCCGAGGTCGCCGATCTTGACCCGCCCCGACGACGTCACCATGATGTTGGCGGGCTTGAGGTCGCGGTGCAGCACCCAGTTGCTGTGCAGGTACTGGCAGCCGTTGAGGAGCTGGAACATGATGGAGCGCACCGTGGGGGCCGGGATGGCCTGGCGCGGCTGCGTCTGTGTGTGGTGGTGGATGATCTGCAGCAGGTCGTGCTCGGCGTACTCGAACACCATGAAGATGCACCGGTCCTCGAGGATCGTCTCGACGTGCCGGATCACGTTGTCGTGGCTCAGCTCCGAGCACAGTGCCATCTCCCGCACCGCCGACTGCGATATCCCCGAGTACTGCACCTGCTCCCCCTCCTTGTCCGGCTTGAACTTCTTGATGGCGAACTCGCCCGCCTGCCCCTGCCGCCCGAGTGCCTTGTACACGCGCCCGTACGTGCCGCTGCTGATGAACCCGATCACCTTGTAGCGGTCGACCACTCGGACCTTGGACTGGTATCCCATATTACCGCCTTTGTCATTCGGATCTGAGGGCACGTTAGCTCTGTAATATAGTAGAGGAACTGCGAAGTGAATGAACAAGCCTGCTGACTGAGGTATGACGCCACAGATGAGGACGGGGTTAATTCGCAGGGGAAGATCTTCTCGGAGGAAGAGACTAAGGCACTTGATCGGGGCATCGCCCATGACATGACCCGGAAGCCTCCCAGCTCGGATAGAGAGTATGTGGCCCGATGGCATATGGCTCAGTGACCTGCGAACCATGCCGAGTCGCACGATGCATAGCACCAGGATAGATTAAAAAAGGCGAAGGGGCATGCGGCAAAAGCCAGGGTCACTTGAAGAGATAGACGACCCGGTGGTCTGCGTAAGTAATCTCTCATACCCCATCAAGCCGTATCCACGCGCAACGATAGCCCCTCCGGGTAATTAAAGATATCTGCGCGGGGAAGGACAAAGCCGGCCTACCTTCAAACGCGGACTGAACACTCCTCTTCAGTGGCCCCCCTCTCCCGGACCCAGAATTCGGCCCTGAAGGGGGGTTGTTGGTGAGACTCATGATGGCGACGGCGCTGAGACGGCGGATAGAAGCCGTCAGTCAAGAGACACGCCGTTTGCAAGGTCGATCTGTGACCCGAATGGGGCAGTTGGCTCAAGGTGAGACAACACACCTCCCGCTCTGTTTATCTCTTGTGTCTTTCTCGCACAAGAGCAACAGCTACCCGAGGGACCAACCGGTCAACCAGCCAACCAGCCAGCAGCGCTTTCTGCTGTGTTTGGAAGATGCCGCCGCGGAGGGATATCCCGTCCGTCCGTTCGTCACTTCCCCGGATAACAGAGTCAGGAGGCGCGTCTCGGATAGGCCACCCAAGCAGCCCGAGATAGGGGCGAATCCGAGCTATGGTGCTCCCAGTTCGGTACCCCCCAGGTGGAGTCCAGTTTAGGTGCGACAACAGCCTAGACCTCAACGTTACTCAGGACATGGTGCTAGATTATAGATAGGCACTGCCTGGAAGTCAAATTTTTAGAATAAAGTCTTGCCAAATCTAGCGCAGTTATGCGTGGACGCACGAATAAATTTTGCGCAGAGAAATTTTGAAATAGAATGGAAGGAATGATGACAATTGGTTATTTTGCAGGACACGGTTCATTCGGCATATCACGATATTTCCAGATAAGGAGGCGCGGCGTCCGGGGTATCCAGGGATGTGGCTGGTGGGGGGCCAAATGTGGCTTGTGTGAGCCCTTGCCCAGTTGGTTATCTCACTTTATATCCCTATCCTTATGGAATGGGTTGGGTTGTATGAAATTTGTGAGTTATGAAGGCGTCACGGAAGAGATACAAGTGCAAATGCTGGCCTATGGGTGTTTATCATATTTATAAAATTTTTAGGGGGACCGCTCAAACTCTACCGGTCCTCCGACTTGGTAGCTGATTTATACTTCATCACACCTTAAAACCTATGGCAACAACGCTAATCCCGCATCCTCCATTCTCGCCCCTTTCCACGGGACTCTGCCTTTCTCTTTCTATCGGGGTCCCAGCTTTTCTAATATCCTCGGACCCTGCTCCGCCCATTCCTGCTGCGTAATCCACATGCTCTCGTTCTGGGCCATGATGTTCGCCAGCACCGCGCCGCCCAGGAACACCATGTGCCGCCGGCGGGGCGGGTCCTCTATCCGGACCTTGAATTTGTCCAGCCGCGACGGATCCCCCTGGAGGACCCTTGTGAGCCACAGTTGCTTGAGCTCCTTCTCCAGTCTCGACGGCAGGCCTGGGTACATGCTGCTGCCGCCCGAGAGGACTATAGCCTTGTAGAGCGAGGAGCGCACGTCTACGTCGGCGGCCTGGATAGTCTGGAAGAGGAACTCGGCGATGCCCGGCTGCTCGCAGTCTACGAGGTGGGGCTGGAACAGGCATTCCGGCGCCTCGAACCGTTCGCTACCGACGCGGACCAGGCGACCGTCGGGGAGGGTGTAGCTTTCGACCAGCACCGTCGTGTCCTCGCTAAGGCGCTTATCCAGTTCCAAGTCGTAGGACACGTAGCAGAGCTTCTCCTTGATCTGTCTTACCGTCTCGAAATCGGCAGTTCGGTTCAGCGCGTAACCTCTTCGTAGTAGTAGGGCGATCAGGTTGCGGGTGACGTCCCGACCGGCGACGTCAAGTCTGCGGGTAAGGTGGTTGAGGACAACGGATTCGTAAACTGGGACGATGTGCGTGACACCATCGCCGGAATCGACGACGACACCGGAGCTAAGACCTATAGGGGATAGAGAGGCGCCGTCAGTCGAGCACACCGCAAGGCAGGGTAGGCGGCTCCAGAGACTTGGAATAGGATAGATAGAACAAGACGGATGTCCAGACAAGTCAGTCATCTCGTGCCACGTAACATACCTTGCGCGTACAAGGCCAGCACGGCCTGAATAGCGACGTAGACGCCGCCGAAGTTGTAGCGCTCGAACATGACCTCGCACATCTGCTCGCGGTTCTTGAGGGGGTTCATGGGGGGCTCGGTGAGCAGGATCTTTCGGCCGCGGGGGTCGATCTGCATCTTGTCAAAGAAGGTGTAGTCCCAGAGGTGCTGCATGTCGTCCCACTTCTTGACGATGCCGTTCTCCATGGGGTATGAGATCTGTAGCATGGTGCGGGCGGCGGCGGCCTCGTCACCGCACATGATGTCCTTGATGACGATGCCGTCGGTGTCGGCGCCGCGCTCCTCGGACCGCAGTATCGGACGCCCCACGATCGAGGGAAATTGGTGCTCCGGGAAGTTCTGTGCCGCGTACCCGACCTTCAGGAAGCCAGTGCCTCCATCGAGAACTATGCGTTGCGAATAAGTGTTAGTTAGCTATAACTAGCCTGGCGGTGATGGTTGACCAGAGTAGATCGTTGTATAGTGAAGTTAAATGTAGGTAGGTAGTAGAGCTAAGGGGAGGAACTGACCGATGGGAGCCTCCGGATTCGCCATGATTCCCAACGTCGGCAACAGGCAGGAGAGAGAGATTCCAGGCGATGCCCGGTTGATGATGATCCGACTGAGAGCCCCCTCCTGCTCGTAGAGGTCGCCTGGAGCTGTATATGCAACTCGCTCGGTACCCAAGGCTAGGTAGGTATAATAACAACGCAGCTTGTGGAGGGGTCGGTCTGGTGCGAGAGGGAGCTGCTGCTGTATGGGCGGATGGACCATGAGGTGGTTGAGGCAGTCGTCGCTCCTGTGGCTTGGAGGGATGAGGCTGGTGGTTCGTCATGACGGCGTGGCTTGGTGGGATTTATGGGTACCCAGGCATTCACCAGCCACATCACCTTGTAAGGGGAATAGGGTGCCTCTGGTACCTAGGTACCTACGAAGCTCCCTTGAACTAACTTGGCTGACACCTCCCCCACATCAGTCTAGGTACCTACTACACAAACCCCCAATACAAACCCCACGGTTCAAGCTAATAAATAAGTCGACAATGGCCCGCAGACGGGACAGGAGGAGTTCAGTCTCCGGCTGGAGTTGACGTCCTAGGTACTCAGGTGCCTAAAGTAATAAAGAGAGATCTCCATTATGTTTCTGTGGCGATGCAAACTTGAGAGGGACCTATCAAAAATGGGGCGGGATGTATGGCATCCAGTGTTGACCTACTCGGATGTGCAACACCAAAGAGGTTCCGATGTAGTTCAAGAGACCAGTGGCATAACTCAAAGGATCTAGCCCACCGTCTTCATTACGTTCAATAAAAGGTCATTTAAAGCCAGCGAGTGAGGCTCCCACATATCCACCACCGTCACCACCACCACCACCACCACGACGCAGCACCGTCGCCAAGAACAATGTCATCCGAACGCATCCGGGGCAAGACGACCAGGATCCTGGTCCTGAACCCCAACTCCTCGCAGCCCATGACGGGCGGCATGCGAGCAGCCATCAGCGACCCGGACCTCGACCTGCCCTACTCGACCGAGATTCACACCTATACGGCGCCCCCGGCAGCCCCCCGGAGCATCGACGACGCCGCCGACATCGCCCGGAGCACCGAGGTCGTGCTGGCTGATTTGCAGTCCGAGGACCGGGATCCCGGCGAACGCCCTACCGCCTACGACGGCGTCCTCATCGCCTGCTACAGCGTGCACCCGCTGGTCCGGGAACTGCGGGACAGCAGGCGCGCCGTGACGGGCATCTTCGAGGCGAGCGTCCTGGCGGCGCTCTCGCTGCTGCCCGCTCCCGGGTCACTCTCGACCTCTTCCTCCTCTCCCGAAAACGACGAACAGCAGCAGCAATGGGGCATCGTGACGACGGGCAAGTTCTGGGAGGAGCACCTGGCTGACGGCGTACAGGCGTTCCTGGGCTCCTCCTCCTCCCCCACGTTGGACCCGAGCTCCCGCTTTGCAGGCGTCGAATCTACGGGTCTAAACGCCTCCGATTTCCACAGCGGCGTTTCGCCCGAGGTGATACGTGAGAAGCTGAAGGAGGCCACAAAACGCCTGTTAAAGGGAGGGCGGACGACCGTCGTCGTCATGGGGTGCGCGGGCATGGCCGGGCTCGAGGAGATCATACGCAGCGCCGCGGCCGAGGAGGTCGGGGAGCGCTTCGCGTACGACGAGCTGCACGTCTTAGACGGCGTGAGGGCGGGCATCATGCAGCTTGAAATGATGATCAAACAACAGAGGTTACGTGGGCAGCGCGGATGAACGGCAGGAGCGCGAGAGTAAGAGGAATAAAACAGAGACGTGCTAGTTCCGTATAGTATCTTTCAAAATGAGCTATACATAAGTGGCACGAAGATCGTTCTATGCATCTAACCAGCGACGGTTTCTAGGCGTCTAACCTAATCGATGCGTCGCGTCCTTCCCCACACCTCATCAGCATCCCTCTTCCCCTTCGATTCTGGCACCCGCCAGAGCACGAACAGTCCACACAGGGCAGCCAACGCGGCGAATATGAAGTAGACCCAGCCGGCACCCCCGAGGCGCTCGTTCAACGCCACGTTGACAATCGGGAAGAATTGCGCTACAAGGAAAGTAGCGACGTAGCTAGCCCCCAGGCACCAGGACTGCGTGGCTCCGACGGCCTCCTGGCCGACTAGCTCTGATGCGAGGATGAACGGCACGGGACCCAGTCCGACGGCGAAGAACGCCACGAACAGCAAGACCATGATGGCCGAGAGGATTTTGGCGCCGAACATGATGGACAGGGCCAGGCCGAGGGAGCTTGAGCCCTGCCCTACGATCGAGGTGAGGAGACACGTCTTGCGACCGAGCTTGTCCGGTAACGGCGAGCATGCAAGCGTGGTGATCAGGTTAATAGCTGACACGACAATGGTCAACAGCGCGGAGCTAATGGGGAGGAGATCCCGCAGCAAAGAGACCGAGTACATGACAATGGAGTTGATACCGCACAGCTGCTGTGAAACCATGACTCCCACACAAGCCAAGATTGCCGGGCGGTAGAGGGGATCACGGACGACTTCAAAGAAGCCGAGGTTTCGGTCGGTCTTCCCACCGCTCGGCTTGTTGCCTCCCGCCGTCCCCCTAGAGCTCGAATCACCAAGCAGCGCCTCCTGCTCCTCCTGGATTCCCAAGTCGGGCCCCCAGGCAGAAACCTCCTCGCTGATGTCATAGTCCCTACCACGGATCCTCTGCAGAGTCCGCTTCGCCTGCGTCACGCTCCTATGCGCCGCCAACCATGACGGGCTTTCAGGTACAAAGAGCGAACCGAACAGCTGGAGGCCGGCTATAATGACGCCCGCGCCCAGGATCCACCGCCAGGCCGACCCGTAGCTGAGGAAATACCCGAGCGTCTGTGTCAGCACGATGCCCACGCAGATGCTGACCTGGGTCATGGCACCGAACATGCCCCGCTCGGCCGGCGGCGCCACCTCGCTGATGTAGAGCGGTACGATGACGGTAGCGGCACCAGCACCCACGCCGGTGAGCACTCGCCCGATGGACATGACGGCAATTGAACCCGCGAGAGTCTCAATCACGGAACCGACGATGTAGAACAAGCTCGTCAGGCGCATGGCCAAGAGTCGACCCCGCGCGGAAGCCAGCGGCCCCGAAGTGAGAGCGCCCAGCAACCCGCCGAGAGTGAACATACTGGACACGACGGCATATTGGGCGTCATTCATCGGGATGCAGTCGGGAAGGGCGGATGAGGTAGTCGCTACGTCGGAATTCGAGGACGAAATGAGCGAGCTCAGGGAGGCGTAGAGACGAGAGGACACTGCCTTCTTCAGCCGGCAGGAGATGACATCTTGAGGAGCATTGAGCTCAGCCTGGGAGCCGAGGGTAGGAGAGTCAGCATATCAGCTACCCCAAAGGAGCAATCGAGTGGCCGGATGTTGTTAGAATCCATGACTTGGCTTACCAGATGGAAGCCAAACTGTAACGGGCCCAAGGTAGAGACGAAGATTAACAGGATCAAGTAGGCGGACACATCGCCGGCTAACTGCTGCAACCCCGACGAAGGCATTCTCGATTTTCAGAAGGACATGTAACTATTGACTGAGATGAGAGCTCTAACTATCTGGTGTGAGAATGCGTCTTATGGATGAAGTCTTTGCGTATTCGTAGAGCAATCGAGCTGGAATCATGGATAACAGGCGAGAATTATAAGCATTGAAGTTCAAGTGAACGAAGGGCGAGTTCTCGAAATCCTAACGTTGGAATCCTGGAATGGGTTTGATGCGGCATGCAACAATCCCGATGGGACGTGAAGTGGGAATGTCTGCCCCGAGTTGTCGTCCTATACCACCAGTACGAAGTATTCGTGGGTATACACCACATACAGGTGTCAATGTAAGTAGGTACCCACTTTACAGAAGGGCTGAGTTACGATTTAAGGTCGCCACCGTCGCAGGTTACCATGAAATGCTTAGTGAATTAATAAGTACCTACCTAGGGGCTACCGTTAGTATGTACGTACCTAATGCACCTTAACCGCAGATGCTCAGCTCGGAGTGGGCCGTCGCTGGTGGCTGGGTAGATGCACCTATCGCATACATCTGCTAAGATGATACAATCAGTAACACCATATACAACGGTTGATGCATCTACAAGGTTATGCGCTATGTTTGTCGATGAATCACGGGATAACAGATGTTACAGCGATTAAGCGGGCTTTGTACCCTACTCAGGTTCCCCTTTATAAGTGATATAGAGAACCCGGTTTATACAGTAGTATCAATTATCGGTGCCAGTTCATCAGAAACTTTCCACTTATTGCTATTTAAATCCGTCCAATGGTCATCCTCTGTTCAAGGGCTCCCATCTCGTGGAGCCAGCCCAGGTCGTCTGGGGTCCAAGTTTCGCCTCTGGAGAAAGCTTCCTACGCACTTCGATATGTTCCCTAAAAAGCGCTACCGATTATATCACATACTCGTATACAGGGAGGGAGCGTCGCCCTCCTTCCTTGACCACGGAGGGACCGAACCGGCTTCGCATCCTCTAACGCGGCTATGAGGAAGACCACGACGCATTGGAAGGAATATCACGATGAACTTCAACAAGAGCGAAGAGAAAGCGTTGGCTAGCGGTATGATGTTGGGCAAAGGCTCTCAAGGACGTGGACTTTGACATGCCCTAGGCGTTAAAACCCACAGGAGAGACGTTGGGTTTTGATTGACTGGTACGTTTTAAAAGTTCTCCTCGGCAGGGAACTTGGGTGCTGCCATGCAGCGGTGCATTTCCGGATTCCGGACTCCGGTTTCGATGAACGGGAGAGCCCAGTAGGCAGAGAGCACAGCTTCGTCCCCCCTAAGAGAAATCCCCGAGAACATTACGTTCGGAAAGACAACTGTCCAGCAGTAGGTAATATCAAGATCAACTAAAGGTGTCGGGGACGTTCAAAATATATAAAGTGGTGTAGGAGCGTCTGATTCTGTTCAAGCAGGTCAATCAATGCCACTCCCTCGCTAGGGGATCCAGTGGATTCAAGGCATTATGAGCGAATTGCCATTGACCCTAGCCAACAGCACCTGGCTATTTTGATAACCCCTTGCGCTCACTTCTCTTATATACGTACATCCCGCCAACCAATTCACTCTACTCGGATGCGACGGTGCCGGGCCGATTGGATTTCGACTTATTAGAACGTAGTATATCTTCTTCCTGTTCGTCGTCCTTTCCGAACTTGGTCATGCTGAACTCGGGCAGGCGCTTGAACGGCTTCCGCAGGAGTCCGCCGTGCTTGAGCTTCCGCCTCCGGTCCGCCTCCATATCCTCGGCGACCTTCGCCCTCTCCGCCTCCTCGTCCAACATCGTCCCCTCGATGCTGAGGTATCCGTAATCGCCAACGGAGCCGACTTCGTAGTTCTTGATGCGGAACCGCAGCTTCCCGCCCACCTTGGACCCGCTCTCGTCCACCCAGTAGCCTGTAGAATGCGCCTGGGCGGTGCCGCCGTCCTCTTCTTCGTTCTTGTCCTGGGGCTCGGGGGTCGGTAGCTTGGCCTCGGCTGCGGACTTGCCGTTTTGCTGCTTCCCGTCCTTCTTGGATAGCAGGTCTACCCACTTCCAGCCGGAAGGAAGTCTGGAAGCTTCGATCGAGGCGTTGAACATGCCGAAGCAGATGACGCCGATGAAGCCCTCGCTCTGCAGGTTGAGAGATCCCTCCATCCAGCTGCCGCGCTTAGGACAGAACAGGTCCGCTTCGACCGTAAGCCACGAAAATCCGACGGCGTACTCGTCGATAGACTCTAGGAGCGCGGTATCCTCCATCTGACTCGCTTCTGTCAGAGAGCCTTTGCCCGGAGCTTCTCCGATCCTGGGGTTTCGGTACGATAGTAAGACCCCACGGAAGGCGGGAACATATCGGTTAAGCAGCGGTCTGAGATGTTGCTCCGCGTATCCCTCTATGGGCTCAACCATGCCGGAAGGAAATAGCGGCAGGTATTGGGAGACAGTCTGGGTGAAGAACGGAAATGACACGTCTGGTCGGTTGCCGTGGGCTTGGGAGGTTGCTGGTGTCGGCTGGGAGGGCGCGGGATCAATGTCCATTGGTTCTGGTTGGACGGTCTCGCTCTGTTTCTCCTTTCGTTTTTCCTTCTTTTTCCTTTTTTGCTGCGAACTTGGCGCCTCTTGACTATCAAGAACTACGGCTGCCTGTGCCACATCTACGTCTGCCGCCGCGGTCTCTCCTTCTTGGGTATCATTGCTACGCTTGTCTTTCTTGGACTTCTTCTTTTTCTTACTAGGCGCACCATCCTGAACATTCCCGCCTAGCTGCTCTCTGGACTTCTCCTTGTGCTTCCCATCGCGCTCTGCGGCCTCAGCTTTAGGTTCTTCGTCTATGATGATGTCGGCCTTCTTATCTTTCTTCGACTTCTTCCTGGCAGCGCCAACCTCGTCGGCCGCCGGTGGAGCGGCTGCTGAGGATTCAGGTTGATCGGCTGCGACACCGTCTCCATCCGCTAGTGAGACATGGCTCTTGGACTTCTTGTGCTTCCGTTCGCTGGCTTCAGTATTATCGGCCGTCTCGCGGTGTCTCTTTTTAGATTTCTGTTCTTTTTTGCTCGACTTGTTCCTGCGATCGGATGCAGGCGTCACTGGTGAAGACATTATGTCCTAAGAGTTCCAATGGCGGCGCCTGTTATGCGACAAAATGGTTGTGTACTTATCAGGCTGCTTGGGAGGCTGAGGCGATAACAAGGTGGAAAAAAAAATTAGACTAGAATTTTGGTATCAATGCCGGGGTTCAATTGCAGCGGGTCCCGAACCCCAAGGCGCCCTCGCACCCTGAATTAGCGGGTAACCCCCAGTATTTTTCTATCTTGAGAAGGACGTACCGTGCACCTCCAGCCAATGGCCTGAGGGCGTATTCAACCCCCGAAGCACTGTGAGTTGCTAGAACAACATACCTACATAGTGGTATCATATCTATGCGCCGATTCAGGGTGATTGTATTCCCCGGGCGAATATTGAGACCATGCATTGAGTTTAAAAGAGAAGCCATCCCATATCTTATATGTACATTCACCATAATTCCTGCAAACTTTGATTCAGTGTCATGGAGTGCACATACCTGCCGCATCCTCATCCTGCCTTTCACTCCCTGAATCCGCCGCCCTTGCAAGGATTTGGCTACGAAGCGACCACGGACGGCTGTATATGCGTAATGCTCTTTATCTTGCTTAGGGATTCTTATTATAATTATGCTGTTCCTAATACCTTGTTGCTCGCTCAAGTCATTCATGTCCCCGGCGTCGGTCGCCCCAGAAGCGTATCAGATTTCCTCCGTTTAGACTCAACACCGACCATGGCCGCCTAGGATCCAGGCTGTTTTACGCCGACCACCGGTTCTGGGCTCGTGATAATCCTCTCCCTTGCATTCTTCGCTTCGGGTGCCCCCTTCTCCCTGCAATAAACGGCGAAGTCAGTTTCGATTGCGCGTTTCGTTTAACTTCAAAGCTCTTACTTCCTTCGTTTCAGGCTGGCGGATAGATCACCAGCATACTGGTATAAGAGTCATTGCCAGAGCGCTCATGTTTGACTTACCACCGGTTCTTCTGCAGAAGATCCCTCCTAACACCGCCATAGGTATTTGCGTTCAAGACGCGAAAGGGGGTAGGGAGGGAAACATACTCTCTCCTATGTGTCATCGAAGCTCTGTTTGGTGCTGACCATTATGATATTCAAGGGTTAAGAGCATATACAGCGCCTTTCTCTTGGCTCCATAAGATACCCTACTGGATTTACCAGGCATGTTATATGATCGCCGGTCTGGAAAGAGAAGTTCCGCTAGACGAACTGGACGGGAGCGTAGTTGTAATATATTTATCTGGCAGGGTTTAAGGAATGGAATTTGCTCATACGATGGGCGTGAGGAGAAATCCATTACACTGGAGTTAAGCTCCTGTGTAAGTAGGCTTTCCCGCTGTCCGACATCTATCCTGGCTGGAAAGCCGCGTCTCTGGGCTATCTTCATACCAATGTTACCTACGTGTCCTAATCCTTCCCTGGCATTTTGATATAATACAAGTATTCGGCACACAATCCAGTGGATTCATTAGGGAAGAATTGGCTGCCGGGCAGAGCCCGAACGCAAGTAGGCAAATATCAAAACGGTTCTCCTTTGAGAGCCCTCTCGACGATGGTGCTCAGCCTCTCCAAGTCCTCCTCCTGGACTCCCAAGCTCTCGTTGTCCATCTTCTCGTACAGCGTCTTGCCCTCGGCCCAGATCCGCCGGAGAGTGAATAGCGTCGCGACGGGGCTGCCGCTCTCCCACCCTTCCCTCTCCCACTCCCCGAGCTTCTCGATGAGAGTGTGATTGACCGTCCATGGCGTACCCGTCTGCTTCTCGAACTCGTTTACAATAGCGTTGGGGGACGCCACGAAAGACTGCACCTTGAGCGCCTTGTCTCTAGCTGTCTCCGGGTGTCTCAGCGCCGCTACTATGAACTTGCCAACGCTGCGAGGTTCGTGTTAGTCTCCCTTGCCCAAGAAAATGTGCATTCGACCGGTAATATTTTGACTTACTCTCGCATACTCGTGAACCCCACCTTCTCGTTTCCACTCCCGACCACGACCGCCTTCTTCGACACGGGGTCAAACCCTCCAGCCCCTTCGGCCCCGGGAACGAACCTCAGGAACATGTCGATATACGGCCCAGTGACCACGTACGTGCACTTCACTCTCTTGATGTTCTCGCGGATGAACCTGCGAACCTTGAGCTTGTTCTGGTGCGGCTTCTCGTTGGCCGACGAGGCATCGTATTCGATGTCGGTGCCGTACTCGCTAGGGAAGAACCACTGCACGCTGCCGCTCGCCTCCGCCAGCTTCAGCAGCTCGATCTGATCCAACAGACCGTCCCGTCCGAGCGCCGACACCACCGTGTCGACGCCCTCGTAGGCCTTCACGACCTGCTCGGCGTTGTGGAGGTCGCCCTCGATGACCGTGAGTCCCTGCAACTTCCACGACGACAGGAGCTCTTGCTTGGAGGGGTTAGACGTCGTCCCGGGGGACGTGAAGATGGACACCTGCCTGGCGACGGGAGGGCTTGCTGAGAGAATGGCGCTGGTGATGTACTTCCCGATGTTCCCCGTGGCCCCGATAATGAGGACGTTAGACGGAATTGATCCGCTCATTATGAGTATTGGCAAGGTCAAGATTTGCAAGCCTCACGTATCTCAAACAAGACAGGAATGATATGATTTCGAAGTTATTATATAGTCAAATACGCCGCACCTTCATTTCAATATTGGTTTCGGAGGGCGTGGACTACATATTCCACATGTAGCGAGGTCGGAAGTGACGAAGTCCCACGAGATGGCGCGATGAGGGGTTAGCGGGGCTCACAAGTCGCATGTTCAGTTGCTACACGATATTTGAAAGTTATTTTGAAGCTGAACAATATCTTCATTCCAGAGCTTGTAGCAGTGGACTTTCGTGTAATTCATAGGGGCGCATTCCATCCAGATACGCAGCCGAGCTTTGAATTTTCTACTGTTGCCTATCAAGCCCGAGCTGCTATACCTTGCCCTTCTGTCGATTCCTTGCATGGCTGCGTCTCCGCCTCGGATCAGTTGTCGCACGTCGCATGGCTTAGCACTGTAGCTTAACTGCCATAAAAGATGTCGTCGTATGGCCGTGGTATCGAACCGTGGAAGGATTCTTATACGCGACTCTGGCGCAAACAGTTGCCATGGCATAGGCTCCATGGGGCTTCGGGGACCAGAAGGCGACTGAGCGATGGAACTCTCCGTTGAGTGCTGATTAGGTAATCTAACGTTACAGTAGCATCAGTTGTTACCAATCTTCAATGTTCAAGATCGCTAACGATGGATTCTGAGCCCTCCATATTGCTGCAAACATCCCGTCTGAGCTTTGCCTAATCCAGAGAATAGCAATATGATATCATATTAGGACCAATAACGCAGCAACCACAATACGCAGTTCTCCGCCTTTCCAGGCTTGGCGTTTGGTCCAGATTTCAAACGTACGATCTTGACACACCTCAAGACGAATCTTTCGCTTCTTTATGGCATGGCGACCAATAACACGAGCACGGGTTTACATAATGGCTGCTTGAGGATCTCCTGATCGACCATACACGTAAGACCTTACATGAACAGAATTCTATAATTCTCGTCGTACGTCTCACGTGGTCCCGTGGGTGCCGAGCTTTCGTCAAATGCACAACCCACTTGGCTTCCCGTTACCGCGCGGTCATCATCAGCTGTAGATGAGTAGACATGGCCTCCCACTTATATGGTGAGACCAAAGTTCAAACTATAACCAACGTAATGGTCATTTCCCAATCTAAGACCGAGTGGGTTCTAAAGATGTTCAGATCTACCCCTCCTAAGTGACCCGTAGTCTAGGGCCCAGGATCCTTCTTGTAGCTTTTTGCTTTTTTTGTTCGTGGGATCGAGTAAAAGCGAAGTCCGATCCGCCCGATCATTGGTTGTCATTGGTTGCCTCGCCGGACCATATAATCCGGCCACGCCCGGGGATAGACATGGCGGGATAGCGGGGATACCGGCCGAAGAACAATCCGGGCCAGGGTCGTCCGGCCGGGGAAGATCGGGGAGGAACAGAACCCTGTCGGTGCAGGAAGCGATGATGTCATAACAAACGGGGATGTCTGAGAGCACAACAGAATGGCAAGCGGAATTCTCCTGTTAGCAATATTTGCGAGGGATTCCTACGCCTCTGACGAAGACGGGCGTAGTTTCAATCGCCGTATCTGAAACAAGTTCCCTTCTTCCTGAAGGTACTGTATGTACTGCAGACACGCAGGCTGTCAGTACCAGTACTACTAAGTACCACCAACTTGGAATAGCGGCCAACTGCCAACGGCATTGGGAAGTGGACCATTATCTCGGGTACCGCTACCTTGCCCTGCGGACGGCATGTAGGTGCCCAAGGGAGACATCGATCTATCAAGGAGAGGGTGATGGTATTGATTGTATTGGATAATAGATACGGTTGTCTTCAATGTTTGTGTCATAGTAGAGTAGTAGAAGATCGTTTCGTGAAGCCCTACTGAGGTTGAAGCGGTTTCGCTTGATTACGTGATGTCTGGTTGTCATTGTGAGCGCGGCAGAGTGATGGATGTATTCATCCGAATGGCCTTACAATGGACCGGAGTCGTCTTGCTATAAGATAAGTAGGGTGGGCTGTCAACGGAGCTATGCCCCGGGCCTCCTGCATACGCCAGAAGGCAAACTAGTGTTCCCCACTCACTTCCTGAATTTACCCACTTTCTGAATCCGATTTTCGCTCCTTCAACACCTACCGCTTTTAACACTCCCTAATAACTCAACCTCCACAACGTTTCTGAAGCTTTAATTTGAAATGAGACCTAATTATAAATATCGCATTTAATAGAACTTGGCAGAAGTTGTTACAAGCGTTCAATAAAAAATAATAATTAATAAATAAAATATAATAAAAATATATTATTTATAGAAAAAAGAAATGCAAAATCATACGCCTAATATTATAAGCATTAACAAATCTTTAGCATTTCGTAAAAAACGAACCAGTAAAATAGATATTAAATAAAAAAATTAATACAACAATACTATATAATTTAAAAATATATTAAAGAATAAAATATATTAATTAAGTAAACAAAAACTTTTATTTTCAGATAAAAATATTAAGTTAAATATTTTATTAATAGATATTTAATGTTTTAAAAAAAGTATAAAAATATTCCGTATTTTCTGTATTTTTAGTATTTTAATAAAATTTGAATGTTTTTAAAATAATATAAAATTATAATCCGAAATTTAAATATTAAATATATAAATATTGTAAATATAAATAAAACAAGCATAAAAAACGAAATCAAAAAATAATTAAAAATATTTTAAAAAAAATATAAATGTCGAAAAATATCTGAAATATTAATTTAAGTAACTATAAAAATATAAAAAAGACTAGATACTCTGCTATATAACTAAAAGATCAGCAGTTCTAACGTTTAATGCGTTAAAAGTCCTTATATATACTTTAGTACGAAACGCTTTAGACCTTACTTTTTTATATAATAAGAATAGAAATTATTATAGTTAATAGGTAACAGTTAATAGTTATAATAATTTTTATTAATTTTATCATTTAAAACTAATAATTATTATATTGCATTTCTAATTAAAAAATATATCGTTAATAAATTGAATTAAAATAACTTTAAAATTAGTTTCAAGTAATTTTAAAAAAATCATTTTCTAAAAACAAAACTTTTATATATTTATAATTAAAACTGTTTTAATTTAATTATATATATATATTATATTATAATTAAATTTATTATTATAGAAAAAAATACAATAAATTATATATATAGAAATCTATATAACTGTTTATTATATAGCTTTTCATAATGTAAAATTTATTATATTAAATTAATATTATAATTTAAAAAATAATACGCTATAATTTTTTTAAAACAAAATGCATTATAAAATTCTAAAAAACACATTTAATTTTTTAAAATACTTATATATATTTTAAAACAATAAATATGTTTTATTTATTATATAAAACCGTTTATTATTTAAAAAAATGAGAAATTTCTACGTTAATAAATGTTAAAATTAGTAAATCTTTATATAAAATATTTTATAATACAATATATGTTTAAAAAATTCACATATTTTAAAGCAATTTCTAATTAGTAATTTATAATTTCTTTCGCATTATTTATATTTTATTTAGAGGTTTTTACAAGTTTTTAATTTTAAGTTTAATAAAGACGTTGTATTTTATTATAATAATTAAGATTAAAAATAATTAAAAGTTTTAGAACTTTAAAGATATATTGTAATAAATAAAAAACCTTAAAAATATTTTTATTCAGAGCTTTGCGTAGTAATATATAAGCAATTGTTCAAAACGATTTATAAAAATTAATAGAGTACTAATAAAGAATACATTTTTTGTAACAATTAAAATAAAGCAAAAATATACCGTTTTCGTCAAGATATTAATAAGTGTTATTAGTAATACTCTCGTATTCGATGTTATAAACCGATTCAGAAAGTAAGTAAATTTAGAAAGTGAGTAGAAAACACTAGTAATAACGCGAAGAACTCGTTCTATGAGGTTATAAATAAGTACTTAGAGCATGAATAATTTCAATTACCTTAGATTACTTGGGCCTCTGCTAGCTCGTTTCTATTTTTGATATATTTTTGTATATTACTCTAAAGCGTTAAAATTAACTAATTATATAACTTATTCTTATAACAAACTAATAAAATTTAAGTTAAAATTATATAATCATTTTTCTAAATATTTTTCTAAATACAATAACCGATTTTTCGATTATAAAATTCATTTAAATTGAATAATTTCAGTATTTTAAATATATATAAAATATAAAATAATATATATATCTAAATATTTTCGAATTTTTTAGAAAATAATTAAGTTAATATAATTAATTTAAAATTCGATAAGTTACTAAATATAAAGTTATTATAATTATAATAACGTGAATATTATATATATTATTTTGCTATAAATAATTCAAATATAATTATTTATTAAAAATCTATCTAATTATATTTTTATCTATAGAAATTATTATTATTACGTTGTAATTATAAAAATGTTAGAAATAATTATATTTAAATTTAAGAAATAAGTAATCGTAATCCTTTTATAGTTATAATATAATTACTGATTAGATTATTCTATATCGAGTTTTCTTAATATATTATATAGAAAACAAATTTATTTTATAATATTTTAGCTATACAGATTATAGTTTTATATTACAGCTATAAAAAATTACAGTTCACTAAATTCGAAATATACTTATTTCTATAATATAGTAAGTATAATTTATATAAATAAAAATGTAATTAAACGGTTTTTTAATATTAAATTAAGTTTAAAAATATATAAATAAATATTATATTATATAATAACATTATTTTAATGATAAAAATGTTTTAAATTGAAAATAATATTAATTAAAAGTGTATTTTTTTTATCGTAATTAAATTAACTTCAATATAAATATTATATATATTATTAAAACTTTTTTTAAAACTTTATATATATAAAAATTAACATATTATATAAGTGAGCTGAACACATAAATAAGCTGCACACTTTTTGATATTTCGTAATAATAAATTCAAATAAAATAACTATAACGCAATAAATTAATTCAAATTAATCGGATTTTTTATCTCTAAACGTATTTATAGCTTTTTTATAAATACGCGTATTATATTCGAGCTTATCGCAAATATCATATTTCTATTCCTTTGCCTAAACCCTTTGCAATAATTATTTTCAGCTGTTACTAACTGCGATTATTTATTATTACTTCTTTTCGTAATTATAAAAGTTTGTATTTTCCTTACAGTAAGTATTCCTTTTTTTAAAAAAAACCGTAATTTGTTTCGTAAAAATAATTATTTTTCTCTCGAAAAAAAGCGATTTCGCATAAAAGCATTAGGTTATTTTTTGTTAAAAAATTAACAGATTTAATTATCTTTGTTAGCGAACTACTCTGGTAATTTCTGATTTTTCTTTATACATAACGTTCTTATTAAGTCGTTTTAATCACATTTTTAAAGGTTTTCGTAAGTAGAAAGATAATAAAATTAATAAAGATAAGCGATGAAACAGTCGATATAAATATAATTAAA
The DNA here is from genome assembly GCA_004154925.1 of Monosporascus cannonballus. Taxonomy (NCBI): domain Eukaryota; kingdom Fungi; phylum Ascomycota; class Sordariomycetes; order Xylariales; genus Monosporascus; species Monosporascus cannonballus. The sequence continues at coordinate 8,913 of QJNS01000334.1, read as the reverse complement.
ACTTTTAATTAGAAAAAAACGTAATTAGGATCTAATAAAACAAATTCTGTTTTTACAAATCCGAATTTAATATTATCGGTTGTTATAGTAGCTTTAAACATATTACGGAAGCCGGCGATAAAATCTTTTTCGACAATATAAATAACGTGCTATCGTATAAGATTTTCGATATAAAGCAAATACGCGCGTTTTAATACGAAACAATAGAATACGTCAAAAGGTTAAAGCCGATAAAAGAAATAAACAGGCATATAAAATATAATAATATTGTTAATTTGACAGTATTTTTCGAATTCGATCGAATAATAATTTTTATAACTGTTAAGAACAAAAAAACGTTTCGAGCTTTTAATACGCATTTTAATATATTTATCGAAATGCTTAATTTATTTTAAATCTACTCTATTTATTATTTAGTAATTTTTGCTTATAGTAAACTTTTAATCGAATAAAAATAATTTGTTAGCGAATTAGTAAAAAATGTAGTTTTTCTTAGCAAGAATAAAAAATAAGGATAAAGCCCAGCCTTAAAAATTAACGGCTTATATTACCGTAAATTATTCCCGATTCTTTTTACTAAATTTATCGAAATTTTTTATACTTTTTAACATTAATAATAATTATATTTATTATTATAAAAATCTGTATTAAAAATCCCGTTTCGTCAAAGTTATAAATATTTTTTATAATATCGTATTTTGCGATTATAATTTAAATAAGCTTAAATCATTTCCGAAATATTTTTAGATTTTTATATAAAACTTTTTAGTAATTTATTTTTCGATATAAACGCGTTTTGAATTTTTTGCCGTTTAATAAAATTAGATACTTAATTAACCTCGACGCGTCCTATAACGCGTTACGTAAACAGCAAATTCGCTATATCTTTAACGTACTGACGTCGGATAAGAAACGTTTACGCATCTAGGTTAAGGATTCGTTCGACGATCGATTTCTTTTCGATCTGCGTCAGTTTTTATAAAGGAAAAATAATATCTATTCGCGCGCATATATCGTTATATCGCGTCTTTAAAGTGGAATATAAGATATTATAAATAAAACTAAGTTTTTTATAATTAATTTTCGGGTTATTTTTCTTAGCTTAAACGGCTAGGTTTATTTTCGATTTTTTATAAGCCGTTTTATATCGTAGTTATTAAGAAATAAGTAATTAAAGTCGGATGATAAAATTATTAAAAAAGCTGTCTAGCTTATTTATGTGTCCAGCTTATTTGTATAGTACTTTATTTATTTTATTATTATTTTATTTATAAATTTTAAAAATACATTTAAAAAATTATATAAAACAGTATTAATAAAAGGTAAAAAATTATAATTTGGTATTAGACCTTATTTTAAAGATTTTGTTATTTTTATAAGTTTTTTACAAATTAAGTTAACGTAATATTAAAAGCTATTTAGCTATAGCTGCGCTATAGGCGTAGCTATAACCTTTAAAATAGGGTTTAATTCTAATAAGATAAAATTTCGGCATGGTTAAAGGTCTTCCTCATCTATGATGTTTACGTATTGTAGATATATATTGTCTAGAAGTATTTTCTATTCGATCGACTAAAAGCGTATACGGTTATATAAAGAGCAAATGCTTTTATTTAAGATATATTTCGTTAAAAGCAACTAGAAGATAAAAAGCGAAGGAAGAAATAGTATATCTTGTCTTATTAAAATCAGGCTCTATTTTGGAGATTGTAGCTGTGTCTGCAGCGTAGTTATAAATAAGTAACTTTTAGTATTACGTCAATTTAATTTATAAAAACCTATAAAAATAATAATATCTTTAAAATAAGGCCTAATAATAAATTTTAATTTTTTAGCTTTAATTAATATTATTTCAAATAAAAACTTTTAAATCTTTTTTAAATTTAATATATAATATAATAATAAAAAATAATTAGAAAGTTTTAAGAAAATATATTTATATAAAGCTTTAAAAAACCTTTTTTAATAATATATATAATTTTCAAATTATAATTTTTTAATGAAAATATTTAAAAAAATATTTTAAATTAATATTATATCTAATAAAAATATTTTTAATTATAATAATATAATTATTATATATTGAAATAGAGTCGAAAAAAATTGGTCTTGATTAATGCGAGTAATTATTTTATATTACGGTACGGAATAGGATTGTCGAAAATGAAAAACTTAATCTGATTATATTGCTGGTATTAAACCTCGGTAACTGAAAATAACAAAAAATATGTTAAGTGGTAATGGTATCTAATAATGTCTAGGGGTTAAACCAATGGCGAAAAAGAACTTCTTAATATACATGCGAGACTGAGGTTTTCTGATCAGCCGAGCCTGATTGATCATAGGTGTAACACCCCGCTCCATTTCAATATAATATTTAATTATAAATTTTTAAAGGTTTTTTGATATAAAAAAATTCGATTAATTATATTTTTATTTATATAGATTATAATTATTACGTTAAAATTAAAAAAATATTTCGAATTTTATTATCCGTAACTTTTTTATAGTTGTAATATAATAATAATAATTTATACAAATAAAAATAATATTTAGTAGATTTTTTTATATTAAATTATTTTTAAATAATTTATAATAAAATAATATACGTAATATTTATATTATTATAATAATAAAAACGTTATAATTAATAATTTTATTAAATTTTGAATTAACTATATAAATAAAAAATAAATCTTTTATTATTAAAAATACTAAATAAAAACATTTTTATATAATTTTAACTTAGATTTCGTTAATTTGTTACGAGAATACCTTATTTAATTAATTAATTTTAGCGCCTTAGCGTAATACATAAAAGTACATCAAAAATAGAAACGAGCCAGCGGAGGTCTGAGCTAGCTGAGATAAGGTATGTCGAGATCGAGATCGACGGGGCTGGCGGAGGGCCATCCCTAACTGCAAATCCAACAGTTCGAAGATCTTCCTTCGCTCGAAGTGTTGTAACTTTTCTGTTTGAATAGCGTAACCTCCTGGAAACGGCTGGTTCATTTTGATACCCGTAGCGTCCGCCGGTGGATTGAAGTAGTGCTAGGTACCAGTGCATATCGGTTAGTTTGCCAAACGCCGTGCCGTTATTGAGGTCGTCCCAGACGCTTATCAGTAGAATGTTGACGATCGTGGAAAACTCTCGACGTCACTGATTATCAGCTCGACATCGCCATGGTAAGAAGCATGCAACGTCCCTTCAGGGGGGAGATGTGGTATCCATATATAAACGTCTTGATTCGCCGCCTCGTCGGCGCGTATCTCAAGGCATGTAATTTAATTCTCATCAGGCCACCAGAGGAATATTCTTGAATTGAGAAGATCGCCGCCTCGTTTACTTTGTTCAAAATACGCTCGCCACAGACAAGGCGCCCTGGCCAACCCTGTACGGTCCTGGATCTCTGTTGCTATTCCCAGTCAGATTCCCTCCAAAAAGCGTGTCATTCCACGAGGCCAGGACATCCTTGTGCAAAGGCCCAAGCTCTTAAACCGCAGTTAGAAAAACAGAGTGCATTCCCAGATTTCCTGCAGGATACCCCAAGTTACAAACACCCAGGCACCTACCTCCGACCACTAGTAGCGCAGCCCAGGGAGGAGCTCGAGATTGGTCTACATGCACCAGTAATCGTGATTCGCTCGCGAAAATTGAATTCTGGTGCTCAAATACAATTGCCATTACGGATCGGACGTTTCCCAATCTCGGCCTATCCCCCGGCCTACCGCCGATTCTCATCGAAGGACTTCAGCACTCCTGTCATCCTCCTTTTCTTCTTTTCCCCTTTCTTACCACACTGATATGCAAGCGAGCCCAATTACAACCGACTGACCCGAACACAAAACATACATCGGGAATATTTCATTGCATCACTTTCTAAGAAAGTGGGGTCCTCTCATCTTGGTCGATGCACTTACACAACACCACCGTTTAATTCTCCAGCAGACGTGGAGATAGAACTCGTTCGGAAAGTTACCGTTACTCAACTATTGACTTCCCTGTCCGAAACAACCGACGCTCACCAGAGCATTTGCGGACCGTTCTTCGATCGGGTAACAGAGTTCGTCTATCAGTATCAGTTCCAGCCGCCATTCTAGTCTGCCAATATTCTTGCTACCAGTCAATTTTGATTGAATAATTACTGTGCCAAACACATCTGAAATCGAGCTGTACCATACCCCCTGGAGTTCTGTCTGGTCCCGTTGCACTTGGCGCATTTGCCTCCTCCTTAGTTCCAATATTTTATTCGTTATCATTGACGGGTTCTACGCCTAGGTCCCTAGGACAAAGGGAAGACCACCCGGTAGGTAGAAGCCGACAAACCATTCGGTCCCCTCCGCCGCCGCTTTTATGGTTCGAAAGCATCACCTCCACCCAGGCATGCTTGGAGTCTGGACTCTGCATGTCTAGGCCTTCTCGACACTGCACCACTAGCTACTACACTCACTTAACCCGGCCGGCGCTATTTGCCTGGTGTGGGTGGAACTGTGCGAGGAGCGGCTGGGCGCCCCCTCTAGACATTTAACGAGCACTCCCTTAGGTGATTCCAGCTCCCGGACCCATGCCGGCGCTGGCAATCATAAGCCTTATAGCGTCTTTTTGTTAGTCGAATTGTCCGCTGGTCTCAGCTTTAGCTTCCAAGAAACCAAGAAGGTTATCCTTAGTATAGAAGCTTTGGACGGGCCCAACTTTGTTACCCACCAGAGATTACGTGGAAGCGGCCCCAAAACAGGAGTCGAGATTAAACCCTGTTTGGTCATTTGCACGACCCCAGGAGCTCATCTGACAGAGAGAAAGCCGCATATAATATCTGGGCAGATCATTCCAGAATACAAGGCCTTTTCCTTTCTCCTCCTGTGTTTTCTCTGTTTTACCGGCTCTGCGGATCGTCCTGAAAGGAGGCATTTACCGAAGTTCCATTGGGATCGACAGGGCACCTATCAACTTGCAACTCCCGGCAAAACCCACTCCGCACCTAGACCAACCACACCATCCGTTGCCGATTTGGGAGGGTGAGCGACAACCCGACCGCCTTTATTCCCCTAAGAAAACAGCTATAGCCGTAGGCACCGGTCGCTTCTGGTTCCTGATGAGCTTGCCATTAGCCGTGCCTCACATGATACACGACCATCATCTCCTAGAAGAATCTACATATTCAGACTACGAAGACATGGACTCGTACCTCCTGGAAGCGGCTACGGGCCACAACATCGAGTTCGCCATGCAGAAATATCTGCTGCTACAAAACCAGCACGAGGAGCTATTACAACAACTTCATGACCTACGTCCTACGTACACCACTTCACCCACAGCAGTTACCTCGCCGTCATTATCACCAACCCGGTCCTTCTCCGGCAGCCCCCCGTTCCGGAATCATCAGAGGTCATCGGGGTACTCAGGCACGAGGTCGGGGTACCGCGGCTCGCACAGCATGTTACAGCCCGTGCTGGACGAGTCGCTGGTGGAGGAGATGGCGGCGGGGGAGCAGAAGCTCTCGGACGTCAACGAAGGCATCAAGCGCGCGCTAACGGAGCTGCTCAACTGCGAGACGGTGCGGAAGGACCGGGCGATGCGCACGTGGGTGCAGTCGCGGCTCATGGACACGGAAAAGGAGCTGCGCAGCGGGAGACGGCGAAGGAGCAGCGGGGGCCTCGACTAGAAGGCGAGGCGGTCTGGGGCAGCACTACAAAAGTTAATCGAATTGCATGGTAAAGGGCGGGTAGGAAAAGTGGATTATTAGAGTGTGTGTGAGATCCGGTATGGGCATTCTGGATCCTGGCTAGCATGGGTTGTTTGGTTGGGCATTTCTACGGTCTGGTTTTCGGCTCTGGGAAAGATTCTCGGCTTCGATTGATACCACTTACTGCTTGTTTACTTCTCTTTGTATCTTCGACCACCGCATCATCATCGTCGAAGAGTCGCGATGGGGGCGTTGGAGCATTCTGTACCGGGGGGTCATTGTTACGTCCCTTCAATTCATCACCACCACCCATGCGAGCTTATCGCGGGGCATCATCAATTATCTAGGCACTAAGTACATAGCCACTGGTGACTCGTCTACCAATCGGGTGTTAAGGAATACTACCGTTATTGTATCACTTAGAAACCCCTGTTCTGATCTGTGCCTTGTTTTCTAAATCAATATCTCCTGTATGGGGAAAGCTTGGGGGAATTCGTTCGCAGGTGGTTTGCTGTAATGGATGTGATATCAACCCGACCTCGAAGTAATTACTCAATCAAATTCGAAGCCCGTATCTCAACGCCATGCCGCACGACCTGTTTCTCCAGTCTCATCTTCAGCTTGAATTCTTTATTGCTTGATTAATTGCTCCTTAATTTTACAAAATGAGAGTAATTGATGATGCAATGGGGCTCCCATTTGATCGAAATTAAACCGACCCCACACGCGTATGTACCCAAGAAAAGCCATAGTGGGGTCCGGCGCCTGTGGCTGCTGTCTGTCGCTAAGCACTCTCTTCCCTATCATGGCTTTGTGCCGTTTGCAATCAAGTCGCAGGCTGATTAGCTAGGTAAGTCTAACAAGGCTGAGGTGGGGACCTCCAGGGCTGTGGGGACCTACCGTTCTTTTAGTAGGTACCCTACAAAGCCAGAAGTCCCCACTCAACAGTAACAAGTAATAGTACGCGAACCACTGACCTGACATCTTCGTCCTGATTCCTCATTGGATTCGTCTAGGATTCGGCACATACACTCAGAAGCCCATCAAGCCTCCCCAAACAGTCTTCCCTAGGCGTACAGCCTTGTAATCGCGACCTCTTTCCTCGACAACGGACCATTTCCAGTACCACCAGGAGTCTACAGCGGCTCGACGTAGCCGCGGCGCCGTCTAGAGATGTCGGTGCTCCTCGAGACGAGCGCTGGCGATGTCGTCATTGACTTGCTGGTTGACTACACGCCTAAGGAATGCGAAAACTTCCTTAAACTCTGCAAGATAAAATACTATAACTTCGCTCCTGTCCACTCCGTCCAACAAAACTTTTCTTTCCAGACCGGCGACCCTCTCGGCCCGACTTCAGAATCTTCCGATGGAGGCTCTTCTATATGGGGCGTCCTGTCGGGGCCCTCCCAGAAGACGTTCCCGGCCACCTTCCACCCCAAATTAAAACATGCCGAGCGAGGAACCGTCTCCATGGCCACCGCGCCTCATTCCTCCGACCCTGACGTACGTCTTGCGGCGAGCCAATTTATCGTCACGTTGGACGATAATACGGACTACCTAGACAGGAAGGCATCGATATTCGGTAAGGTTGTGGAGGGATTCGATGTGTTGGAGAAGATCAACAGTGCCATCACCGACAAGGATGGACATCCGCTAGTAGACATTCGCATAAAACACACGGTCATCTTAGACGATCCGTACGACGACCCGCCGGGTCTCAGGGAACCCAGCCAGTCGCCTCAGCCATCCAAAGCCCAGCTAGCCACCGTGAGGATCCCCGACGACGCGGACTTGAATGAGGAGGTCGATGAGGAGACGGCCGAGAAGGTACGGCGCGAGAGAGAAGCGCGCGCCCAAGCCCTGACGCTCGAGATGATGGGCGACCTGCCCTTCGCCGAGGTACGCCCCCCTGAGAACGTCCTCTTCGTCTGCAAGCTCAACCCCGTTACTACCGACGACGATCTCGAGTTGATCTTCAGCCGCTTCGGCACCATCCTGTCTTGCGAAGTCATCCGCGACAAAAAGACGGGAGATAGTTTACAGTATGCCTTCATTGAGTTTGAGGACAAGAGCGCTTGCGAGGCCGCCTACTTCAAGATGCAGGGCGTGCTCATCGACGACCGGCGCATCCACGTGGACTTCAGCCAGAGCGTCAGCAAGCTGGCTGAGGCGTGGAGGGGTGGTGAGAATGATAAACGGAAACGCAGGGGGGGTGGCGGATGGGGCGGTGTTCAAGGATTGGAGAAATGGAGGAAATATCGCGAGGAAGACGATCGTGAAGATGACAATGGCCGCTATAGCATGGTATACGGCGAAGAGGAGATGCGCGGTCGCCACGAGAAGGAAGGGAATAGGGGAAACAGGGGGGACGATAGGCCGCCTCCCCGTCGGGACCCGGAACGTGAACGCGATGGGCGTCGCGGCAACGGCGGCGAGAAGCATAATTGGCACAGAGAGGAGCGGAGGCGGAGTAGGAGTCCGAGGAGGGATAAACCCCGGGATTCGGACCGGGACCGGTGGAATAGGGACGATGACCGTCGCCGAGATCCACCGCGGCATGGCGATGACCGGTATCGAAGAGATCGGGATAGGGACAGCGATAGGAATCGGAACTATAGGCGGAGGTAGCCCTATTCATACAAGAACTGTTTCTCTGACGCCTTAGCAACACGCATTATCTTGCACCATGGGGGACATGGCTACTGGCACCTAACTTAGCAGCGACCCATCCAAGGTGCAATAGAACTGTGTGCGGTCTCAGACGCAGTTCTAGCACCTCTTCATACATAATGTCTGTCTATACAAGAACATCCCTGTGATCGCTTTTCTATCATTGCGGCACGTACATGATTGGAATTTCTCTCGTTAAACTGGCCGCTGTGAATCGATCCCCCGCCGGTGGTGTTGGAAAATACAAAAATTTGCTCACCCCTGGTTCACGACGAAGCGGCAGGGGCAGTTTTCTCTAGCCCAGCCCAGCCATTACTGAAGTTCTCCCAATCATACCCGCGCCCCGACAACGCAAGGGACATCACGTAACCTCTTATATACCTTCCCGGGGGCGCAAGATTCCCAAGAGCCCTTCTCCGTGTGTTTGCGGGGCATACAGGTCTGACAAGCTGTCAAACGCTCATACACCCCTAGGTACGTGCTGAGGAGCAGGGCCGCCGACGATACCTACCTGGTCATCCTGTTGGCCTATTTAAAAAAAAAAGGGGGGGGGGGGGCC